>JAPYYR010000469.1:0-37795 GCA_030523065.1 Aphidius colemani
TGTTTTCGAAGTGGTGGTGCAGCAACTGTTCAAGGTTTAAAAAATCGTTTTCATTTGACATTAACTGAGGATCAACTACGTCAACATGTTGATGATCTTGTTGAGGGTAGTATTCACTCATGGTCAACAAAATTATATGATCGTTATCAGTACTTTGCGAATGGTACATTATAATTATGAATAAATAATATCAAATATCTTTGTGTATCGAAAAAACAAAAACAAATATTTAAATATCATTATTTTGATCTTGAAATTTTATTATTTCTTGGTTAACACATTTATTGTAAATTCAATCATCTCTCATTTTGTATATTCCAATTCTTCCAGAAGAAAAAATTTAAAAAACAAATAACAATCATCCTTTTGGTATTAAATCTACATAAAAAACTAAAACAAATATTTGACATAAACGTTTATTAAAATGAAAAAGCACAAATAATATATAACGTTTTTTTTTCGATAATTATTAACTACAAGAGTTGTGTGTAATAACAAAAATTAATTAGAAAAATTTAAATAGTCCAATCTCTTTGTAAAATTATATTTGCTTGATACATTTACTATACGCTTATGAAAAAATTTAATTTATAAAAATATGTATTTATATTGTTCAAAGGCAATATATATAAAAATTTATTATCTTTTTCCGTTTAAAAAAAAAAACAACTACAATGTGTACATATATTTTTATCTTGATGATTTATTTAATATCTTTAATTATACATATAATATTAAAAAAATAAAATCTTTAAAGTCCGATTGTTAAATCAAGCGCGAGGAACAAATTTATTATTTGCAAGTTGACTGATATAATCAGCAGTTTTAAAATATAAATATTTTTTTTTTTGTTTCTCATGACTGGTAAATATTTGAATAATATATTCGACTGGTAGTATTGTCGAAGGTGCCTTATTTGTAGGAAAAAACAAAAATAATAATAACAATGATTTAAATAGAAAGAAAAATTTAAAATGAATATAAAAAATAATGTTAATGTTGAATGTAGTAAAAATAATAAATTTTTTTTGTTGTTATAAATGACGTGCATATTACAAGGTAAAAGCAAAAAGTGTGTTGTATATATAATGAAATATTTAAAAATAAATTTTCTATTAATTTTTTTCTTTTCTTCGATGGAAAAAAAAAACAAATGATAATTTTTAAATATTGTATAATTGATTGGGTGTGCGGAGAGAACCCAACTAATTATATGTCAAATAATTAAAAAGATAAAAAAGAAAATACTCAAAGAATAAACGAAAAGCAAAAAAAAAAATAAATAAAAGTTTAAAAATTATAATATAAATATTTCCTACTTTATATAATTATTAGAATTAATAATTGCAATCTATAAGTAATTAACCATAGTTCCAGTGAAATATAAAAATTAAAAAAAATTAAAATTGAAAGTTTTTACATGATCTTATGACATAGTTTAATCGTTATAAAAATTAACAAATAAAAATTAATATCTTAGCTAAAACAACAAAAAGAAAAAATACAATTTCATTATTAAATGTTTATTTAAGTAATTGAATTATCATGAAATACTATGTGTACATAAAACAAAAAAATGAAAATAAAAAACGGAAAAAAAACCCAGTAAAAACACAAATAAAAATCCAACAAAACATTTAAAAAAAAAAAACAAATTATAAAATGAAAAGATTACTATTATTTAAGAATATATTTGATTTTAAAATTATTAATGTCTAAACTTTAATATTAATTTTCAAAAAAAATGTATTTATTGTTATTATTTTATTATATTGATTATAAACAACAATTTTACTATAATTTTAATATGAATATTATTTTTTCTTCTTTCTAAATTTTGTTTTTTTTTTCATTAGCATGTGTGATGTACCTACCAGAGCTAAACTTGATGATTAAAAACTAGAGACAAGTCAGAGAATAAACGAAGAAAGACCGAAGTAATTTCCTAGACGAAAAAAAAAAGCAGAAAAAAATTGGAAAGGAATATTTCTACCAGTTTTTTATATAATTTCAATTAAGGTATTTATTGATAATACAAAATAATTACACTGAAATCTTTTTACTCAATGAATTAAATTTCATTTTTTTTTAGCAGCTTGTTCTGCTTTTTCCTTGTTATAGCCAATTGTATGATCGAATAATTCTGGATTAACAAAAACACCATCTCCACTTAACAAATGATAAAGACGTGTACTTTTAATACTTAATGGCATATAATTTGTAACTTCTGATCGACTACGTTTAATAACAATCTGTAAATAAACAACATAACGAATTTTTTTATCCTTATAACGAAATAACTTTTTTTTAAGAAAACTTACATCATCAACAGGAACAACTTTGGATGTGGTACCTTTCAACATATGATACATAACAAGTGTTACATTTTTTCCTCCTCTGTTGAGAATAATTGTCTTGATTGATCGGTGTACATAAAAGCTTATCAATATCATTGCAAGGACACCTTAAAAATAATTTTTTTTTTAAATTCTGTATTTATTTTTTCGTGAAATGATTATTGTTATTATTAATAATTACCAGTTGTTAGCGGAATAATAACAGTTGATATTCCAAAATATGCATGACTCAAATATTCTAACAAAGTTTCATCAACTTTTTTTGGTGGTATTAAATGTGAAACACTCAAACTAAAACCAGTTAAAACAACTAATTGAAATGCTCCAAATATTGCAATATTTTTCATGTATTTAGTGCCATTATGTTTCCAAAGTATCACATTGTTTATAATATTTGTATTGACATCAAGATGTGAGTGATGAACATTTCTCAATTGTTGTGTTGATAGTATTGAATTTTTCTTTGAGTTTTCATTCAATATTTTAGGAATATTATTTAATCTGTTGATGATAAAATTTATAAACAATATAAATTTAATTTTTTCTAAATATAAAAAATATATTTGTTGCAATGCAAAGTGTTATTACCTTTTTATATTTCCTTGAGTAATTCCATAACATCTTGTACTGTAATTGACAGGAAATTTTTGTAAAATATTTGTCTTTACAAATGTCAATGTTTTCAACAAATTATGTGACATATTTAAAATTTATTTGAAAATAAAAAGATTGGTTAATGTAACCATGTATTATTTTTTTATTACAGTAATTGTCGCACATTGTCTGTTTTTTTTTTTATTAATATTTACCTTAAGTAAAATGGCGAAACTCGTTTATGTAAACCAGTGTCAAGAAGACTAGGTCTCTACTGGAGATTGCTGGAAGCTCTCTAATGTAAACAATTACTAAACTTAGAAATTTCTAATATCTAATGGTGACACAGCATGGTGACGTGCAGGGTTGGGTAGGTATGATACCAATGTATCATACAATACCATATTTAAGTTAAAAGTTGCGCCAGGTATGATAATTATTATAACAACATATCAATTATTTAATTTAAAGAATTATTAATTTATTTTTTTAGTATGCAAAAAATGGAAAAATGCTCTTCAATATTCTTGGGTTAACGTAAAAAAGCTTAAACAACCTTTCACAAGTACAACTTGGAGTGCTCACTATCTATATTGGCCACCTCATCAATCATCATACATTCAATTCTTTCTTTCATACAATCCAAATCTTTACTTTCTGTATCTTTTTTTATAATATGAATCATATCTGTATACATTTTGTTGAATTGAATTCCAACGCCATCGTAATCTTTTATTTGATTCAAAGAACTTAGAGCAATGTAGTAAGCTTTAATTGAAAAAAGTTCTTTACTGGTAATAGAATCCGAGAGCAGGTTACATGCTTGTAACTGAGCGATTCGATGCATTCCCGATTACTATGTGCACACTAGCTCGGTGTAGTCGACAATGCAAGTACTATTACACTTGGCCACGGAAAAAAAATTCATTGCACAGTAATATTGCTGGTGATAGAACGTGGTGTGTAAATATTTCTTTTTTGTATGACTCGAATACTAATTTCATCAATACCATAGTTCCTGAACCTGGTATTTCTTTCGTTGATTTGAATGATTCGAATGAAATTAAAATGTGTTTTTCAAAAATACCAGCTAATTCCAAAGATGCAGACTTTTAGAGGTTTCGTGAGTATAAAATCTTCGACGCGCCCTCAAATGTTTTCGAGAATTCATCGAGCTTTATCTCGTCTTTTATATCATCTGCTGATGCCACGATATCATCAATAATGTATTTGGATGATTTCTTCATTAAGTCTTTACGATTTGAATTTTTGTTTTTGTTTTTTGTTGGCGGCATTTTTTCTGAAACAGTAAAGATTAAACAGTATTTTGCAATTTTTCGAAACACCAAATCTTGATAAAACTAAACTCTGTACAAGCCACACGTAATATTTTCCCGCCCTCAGTTTGAATTTCAGAACGACAGCCAAAGTCAGAACAATAAAATAAAGTCAAAAGCCCCTAGTCTATATCCCTAGACAACAGCTGGCACTCTGGCAGCCTATATTACCTATATTCATTGCTTTTGCTTTTTTTTTAGTGTAAACTCGAGAACGCGGCCATTGCCTATAGAATATTTTTATTTTATATATATTTTGTATATTTACGACAAGTGTGTGACAATTAAATATCAACAATGTGCTGTTATGAATGACAGGAGTGAGTCTTATTTTAATTAACATATATATTTATATACTTATCCTTATAATATTGAATATTTTTTTTTCTTTCATTCTACAAAACATAAATAACTATTTTATAATCATGTCGCCATTTTTATTTTCAACTTGTATACATAATGTTTTTTTTATTGTTTTTTACTCAAAGTTTTATTAATCAGATTTTTATTTTTATCTGTTTGTTTGTTGACACATAGCTCATTGTTGTTTATAACTACTTCAATTAAATGTTTTTGTCAGGAATTACAACTGTCAATGCTCTATGTAATATCAATTTTTTTATTTTTTTATTTATTCATTACGAAAAATTTAATTATCATTTTGTCAACCTTGATTTTATTTTTTCTATTTTACATAAATATATGCATAAAAAAATATCTTAAAAAATAAACTCAATTATTAATTAAATTAAAAATTAAATAAAAACAATTGTTTAAATGTTTTAATTAAACTTTAAAAAGCCATTTGTCATTTTGACAAATTAAAAATAAATAATCAACGTTTCCAATATTAATTTTAATCATTATTGACACAATGAGTTCAAATAAAATTAAAATAAATTAAATAAATCTAATTATTCAAATGCATCATGATCAATTATTTATCACAAAAAAATTATCTTGTCTATTCTCAGTGTTTTTAAATCAAGTTAATAATAAATATTGTTATAATTTTTTATAAATAATAATTAAGATTGATTAATCTTGTTTGACCATCCATGTTGCAATTGATATAATTTATTATCCATATATTTACTCTGATATCATATTTAACATTAAATTAAAAATTATACGACTAAATTTCAAAAGAATAAACAACAAATTATACATTACTTGAAAATTTCGATTAATCTAACTTCAGAATAATTTTTTATTAAAAAACAATGACGTCAAATTTTGTTTATTAAACTTTTATTTTCCTCATAAAAGATTAATTTAGTAAAATCATTTTAAATCCATAATATTTAAATTAATTTTTTTTAAAAATTAAATTTAATGAAAAATATTTTAATTTTATACTTTTTTATCTTTATCTCGACATAAATAATTTTGCATTTTCAATAGAGCGGAAATTATGCATTCTTCCAGATAAAAATAAAAAAAAAACATGTTGATATTTTTCTTTATTAATTTTTTTTCTTTTAAAGCTTTGTTTTTATTTTTTTTTCATACACAATTTAATATTTATAATTTTCATACGAGTACCTAAACTATTTAAAAGGAGAGTTGAATATTAATTAGCTCTAATTTTGTTCGATTCTTGGCTATTAAAAATTTTATAACTATTTTTTGAGACCTGCACGCACTGGGGCGTGTATAGTTTTTTATTGTTCGTTTAATAATGTAATAATTTTATTTTTTTGGAGTAAATATATATGAAAAAGCGAAAGTGGTGTATCGATCTAAGTAAGCATGTCTTGTTTTGTTGAATCAGTAGTCTGCCTACCTCAACCCAAAGTCGCCGCCGCCACGATGACGACGTCGTATAGATCCACAAAAAAATATAACAAATCAAAGAAAAATAATTCAATTTATTATTATGCTTAATAATATAAATGTTTCTTTTTATATTTCTGAAAAAAAAAACCCAAAAAAAACAACTCAAATCAATAAAAATAGTGTTATGAATTAAATTTTCTTATCAAAATATTTTTTAATTTATTTAATTTTTTTGTTGGACTGTTTTTTGTATGTAGATCCTGGTAGTTAATTTTTTTTACAGTTTATACTGGTTTAGTTACTATGCACATGCTTAAATACCCACGTTTATTTTAAATATTTTTAGAAATTCAAAATTCCAGTATTTATTTTTTAATTTATTTTGAATTTATTTTCTACATTTCATGCAATTAATAGACAGTAAAATCAATTTATTAAATAAATGAAAAAACAATTAAATAAATTATAAATAACATTTTTTATTTATTTATTTGATAAACATTTGAATTTATTTATTTATTTTGTAAATGCATATTTCAAATTCAGTCAAATATATATTTTTTTTTTTTTATCTTTATTCAATGGACTCACTAAAAAAAATATAATAATGGACTTCAAGGTCTTCTTTGTGCAATTCTTTTTTAAGTCTACTCAAATTTTTTGTTATATTATTTTTTAAATTTTTATTTTTCTGCTCATCCTTGTCACTATTTTTTGATCTTACGCCTCCGCCAACATTTTTTCTATTCAAATTTCGTAAATGAAAAAAAAGAAAATAAATAATCTATTACTGTAACATGCCTAATTCAATGTTTGTCATAAATAAATTTTAAAAATACAATTGATGTAACATTTTAATGATTTTTTTTTTTTAAATTAAATATGACGAGTATATGTGTAATCAATGAGCTGGAAATAAAAAATTATCGATCAACCTCGTAAAATCATTGGCCAAAACCTTGAACCTTGGACGAAAATAAAAATATATTAAATAAATATAAAAAAAAATGAAATTGCAATTACATATTGGTAAAATAATAATAATTTTTTGCCATCGTAGCCTTGACTGTCGCCGGCTGTGCGGCTGTGCGTATATTGATTGTTAAAAAAAAAAAAGAAATGTTCTTTAAAATAATGTAAATACAAGTGATAATGAAATAATATAAATTTTAAAAAATTATATTTCAAATAGACGTGTGTGTCTACACTGGTGGCGTCTATTTTTTTATTTATTTTTTATATTATTTTTTGGCAAACGCGATGTTCCTGTCTACTCTTATTTAAAAGAGAAAAAAATCCAGGCGACAGATCATCAAGTTCAAGGCCACCAACATTGCTATGCTATTTTTCATTTAAACCTTTTTTTTTTTAATACTTTTCTTCTAATTTCTTTATTTTTTTTGGGTGCTGGATTTATTTCTACACACTTACAACACTTTATTTGTACATATGAAACACATATATCTTATTTGTAAATTATGTGTTTTACTTTTTTCTTCTCTTCTCCCTGTTGGCCTCTTTTTTTTTCTTCTCATCTTAATGATATATAGAGCAAAAAGAAAAAAAAACTATTGTCCATCAATTTAGAGAGCTCCAAAAACATTAAGAATATATTTTTTAGCAAAATTTATTAATTTAAATTAATAACAATAACAAATCTTTGTTTTTACAATTTTTCATTAACTTTTATTATGGATTTCATGTAATTCAATTTCATTTTTTGACAACAATACACCAGACAGATTTAATCGAAATTTATAAATTAATTTTTATTGACAAAGAAATAACAATTATTTAATTAATTGCATTGATAAAATTTGATTACGATATTGATATTTGTGTATTTCCAAATTTATCTGTATTTCGTTATTTAAATTTGATATGTACTCTTTATTATTGATTTATTACGAGATTGGCTTTGGCCTTGATTAGTATCAGCTTTCCTTTTACTTTCATTGTTATATTTTTCTTTTCAAAGTAGTTCATGTTGTATTGATTATTGTTTTTTTTTGAAGATGACTATTGTTTTTCATATTGAAACAGATTAAACCTTTCTATAAGACTTTTTTGAGACATCAAATTGAGTTAACAAACAAAAATAGGATATTTAAATAGAAATATATATATTAAATATTTATTTTATTTTATTATAAATATATTACACGGCAGAATCTACATTTCTAACATGTATAAATATTTTTTTATAAATAATTTGGCTTGAATTTGAATTCATAGCTAAATTATTCGTGTCGACAAGCTTATAACGATGGACGCATAGAGTTTTTGTATAAAATAAATATTATTTAAAATATTTTAATGTACATGATAACAACATAATATTTACCGTCTCTTCATAATAATGATGAAAAAAAAAACCAACATGATGATAATTCATGTATCATATATTATTCATTGGACGAGGTCAGTTGATCATGATTAGATCAAAGTAATCACTCGCTCAACAAAATAATCATCAAGTCCAATTTTTTTGGCAACCCATGTTCAATTTACATTATTAACAATAATATAAAAATTTATTTCCGCAAATTACTCCAATTACAATATTAAAAATATCATAAAAATGATTTGATAATAAATTTTGAAAAATTTCATAAATTTTACTCCAATTTTGCCATTTTTTTTTAAATTTTTCCAAGGACAGTCACATTATTTAACATCCTAAAAATTTGTTAATTAAAAATGAAAATTTTTTCTTCTTTTTTTCGCTATAGTGTTATATATATATCTGAATATCGTTGTGTCATACAACAGTCAGAAAATACCGGCAAACCCCAGTCGCGCGCGATCCGTCGAGTCGTAAACATCAAGTTTTTTTTTTGCACATTGCAAAAACATATTAAATAAAAAGTGTAAGTGTATCAAGCGCGTGCGCGAATATATTTTTCATTAAATATAATAATTAAATTATAAAAATAAATAAATTAGATGTAATAAATGTCAATTTAAAAAAATAATCAACTGCCTAGAAGTGAAGCAATCAAATTTCCTTTTCAAATTTAAATAACAGCGTCAAATATTTTTCGCGGTGTTACTTTTTCTTTGTACTTGCTGAATTTTTTAAAAAATTTTTTGATCAATGACAAACATTATTTTGTGGTGATAATTTAGGTGTTTATTTTATTGAAATAATTATTATCAAATTAATAAAAAGGGAATGCACGACAACACGGCCATGGACGCGTGGATTTACGATGTGGTAAGGTGTAGGTGTGCAAAAATTTACTTGTCTGTCTCATGATTCTCATCACGAGGACTTTGTTAAGCTCATCTGTCATTCTATTTGCAATATTTTTTTTTTTGTCAAGTCTGGACATGGTCAATATTCTAATCACGTACATATTCAACTCGAAATTATAATTACAACAAATTTCCTTCTTTTATTTTTGATTTTATTTCAATTTTTTGCAATTATTTTCTTTGATTAATTTTTAGCCATTAATTAATCAATGCAACTATGTGAATTTTTTTAGCAAATTACATTCTTGCATTTACATTCAAAATTTGAATATGCTGATAAATGTTATATAAGTATTTTTTTTATTATCTTTTTTTCCTAATAAGATTTTTAAACATTTTTTACTCATTTTTTGTTCGTTGATTTTAAAATATTTTTATCGTGAAAGTTTGCGCTTAAACAAATAAATTTAAATCCCCTCGAAATTCTACGACTCAAGTTAATAAAAAAAAATATATAATTTAGAAAAAAAAATAAGAAAAAAATCTATTTATTTTGACGATTGCGCAGCAGTAAACTTATTTCTTCGATTTTTTTTTTTTTTTTATCTATATAATAAAAAAAAGTATCTTAAATTTTCGACTTAATCAGGTATTTTATTAAAACAATAATTATTTATATTATTTTTTTTGTTAATATAATATTTGTAAACTGATTTTTAAATAATAAAAAGAATTTTATGTTCAAAATATTATTACAGTGTTCAAACACGTTGACCTAGTATTTTTTTTTATTCATTTTTTTCCGCTTTACACATCTTAACATGTTATCACAACACAATGACGATAACAAAAAAACAAATCATTAAATTTTTTTTTTATTCATATATATATATTATAATATTTATCTCAAATGAAAAAATAAAAAATTATCAATTTTCTTTCACGAGTAATGAGTATTTTTCTTTTCACAAAATAATGTTTTATGTTAATTGAAATAAATGAAAAACAACTATAATAAATACCCAGCTATTATTTAGTAAATAAATTACAAATCAAAAAATGTATTAAATATATATTTTTTGTATTTCGTTTTTCGCAATTTAGATTAAATCGAAACGAGCTGGTTTTATTGGCAAATACGATAGGGTGAATTTGGAGGGTAGAATTCATGGATTTTTATTTTTTTTATTTTCTCCAAAGTATGTTGTATTTGTTGAAATTAATATAGGTCTATGTATTGAGTGATAAAAGAGGTGGTTATATATGTTTTTTGGTATGAACGAGAGAAGTCAAGTTTAAGGCCACGAGACGTGAATGACGTCATTCGTCTGATACCGGGACCAGCCCTAACCTTGGACAATATGTAACTGAGCAAAAAAATATTTAAAAAGTATATACACATATTTTTTAAATAATAAATATTTAGTTTTATAATTTCAACAGATATTTAAATATTTAAAAATTATACATCAAGGTCAATTGAGACAGTCGAACATGAATTTGATATAGTTAAAAATAAATTTTACTAACCAACAATAATGTTTTATAAATTTAATTTACAATAAATTATTATGTTATTTTTTTTATTGGGTTGTATTTCAATAATTACCATTTAATCATCATGAAAATAGGGAATAAATAAAGATCGTTGAATAATTATAGCTGATGACATTTGTCATCAAAGATCAGCTGAATAAACATCTGTTTATTCAAATGAAAAAGAAAAAAAAGAGCATATTAATCTAGTAATGAGTTGATATTTCTAATGACTTATTTTTTATATCATCAATTAATTCTGAATATTTTTTTTTACAATTCCAAGTTGATTAGCTTTTGGCTGATAATTATTTTAATTATCTAATTATCAGTTAAAGTCTTTAAATTAATTTTAATCTATTTTATAAATTTTAACGCTTATACTGTTTATTTACTCAATAATTGGAAATTTGCTTTTAAATATTTTCAAGTCTGATTTTTTTTTATTTAAAAATTCACGATTCAATAAATATTTGAAAATTATATTTTTGTTATTGTATAAAATTGATTATTTATAGAAAAAAAAAATTCAAGATTTAAAAATAATATTTTGTCTGCTAACTTTTATTTTAATCAATTTTTTAGAAGGCCAAAATCAAACAACACAAATACTTTAAACAATTAATAAGCTGTAAATATTATTATAAACAAATTCACTTGATAATTGATTTAAAATTCAGAAAAAAAATATTGATTCGTAGGAAAATAAAAAATACGTTATATCATAAAAAAATGTTTACAGATATCCAATTGAAATAAACGAAAAAAAAAAAAGATAAAAAATAAAAATCAATGATTTATGTGTTAAACAACATCGTAAAATTTTTTAAAAATACAAAATTCAATGAATAAAAATAATTACATCTTCATAATATTACATAAAACAGAAAATTATCATTTATTGTTTTTTTTAGAGAGTGAAAATTCAACCCACGGAATTTTACCTCAGTTATATTGATCGTGACACAAACATTTTGATAGTGCGAAAGAGGGTGAGGAAGACACCCCCAGCCTGAGGGTTAATATGGTCAGGGTCATTCAATAGCAAATAGAAAAAAAAAACTATTAAAAATTTATAAACAATATTAAAATTTATATTACCAATTGTTAAATCTCCCAATAAAAAATAATTTTAACTCTTAAAATGATCACTTAAAAATTATTGCTACTAATATTCTCTACACAAAATCAATTGCTATTTTTAATTAAAATAATAACCCTTATGAAACATTAGACAATAATGATCGTGTATTTATATTATTTAAATCTATAATTTATTTTTAAACATAAAATCAATTTTTCATTATTTTCATTTTTCATTTTACTACTGACGTTATCAAGCCTAGATCCAGTGTCTTAATTACACGTGCACATTACGATTTTACTCTTTTTTTTTTCTATTTATCTAGGTGTATGTATATCAATTTTTTTCAAATTTTTTCTGCATTATTCTTTATGTAATCGACCTGTTTAAAAAAAAAAAAATGAAAAACGAGCTTGACAAGTCAGCAGTACTTGACAAATGAGTTAAGGGGAGTACTGAGGAAAAAAAAAAAATAGAGATGATAATAATAAGAATGGACCTTGAAAATATTTGATACGACATACACCGGAAGTTATTAGAGAAACACACGAGTTTGTATCCCGAGAGGTGCATTCATTTTTTCTCTCTTTGGTTGGTTGATGATAATGATGATGTTGTCATTACATTCAAAACGTGATGAATGATAACAATTATTATCATACATGTATTCCCTCCAATTTTAATATCATCATTATCAATAATTAGACTCGATCAATTTTTATTACAAAGTTAATTTAAATAGCTTAAAAAAGGATCTAAAAATACATTTAATTTCAAAATAATTATACCAAAATATATATAAAATATAAATAATCAATTAAATTTTTTAAATAGCTAAAAATATTGCCAAGTATTTTTTTGTTGTTATTTTTTTACAGTTTAAAAACAATGAGATTGATTCGTTTTGAATTCGAATCATTTATATATAATGATGATGATTTTTTCAAGGCCAATAAACGTCAGATTGTTAAAGAAAAATAAATAAATATAAATAAATAAAAAAAGGGTTGGTTGAATTTAAACTTGTCGTTTGAATTGTCGGTAATTTCCGTGGGTTTTCGGTGTCTAAAATTGCGATGGCGCGTTATTGTCGGCCTTCAAAATATTACGATTGTGTGTCGGCTCACTTTCATAAAAAAAAAAAAAAAAAAAATCCAAGTTCAAGGCCAGCTAAAACGATATGTACATTTAGATGTATATATATTTTTATCTCTACTATATACCTTCCCCCATCTATTTTTGTTATTATCTTTTTTTTTTTTCCATTTTAATTTCATTATTACTCTCCTTACCGCACTTCTCTTGGCGTCAGACGTTTTACGGTTTTGCGATTACATACCTCCTTCTACCTATCTACTTAATGTATTATTTTAAAAATACAATAAAACACAAAAAAGCCTGACGAATTTCGCACTTGACGTATATGACGTTTTATCGATATACCTCGCCCTGCTCGTCTTTCTTCTCCTCGAGACTTTCATAACAATTAAGGACAATAGTTATTACCAATTTTCATAACTAAATTTAGTGTTTTATAATAAACTATTCGCTATTAGTTAGGATGTTGTTAAATCTTTAAATAATATCATTTCAAGCAGATCACCTGTACAGTCTATATGAATTTTTATCAAATTGTTTATCATTTTTTGTTCTAATGCAATTTTATTTGAATGCAACTCTTTTTGCATTTAATATTTTGCATTTTTGTATTTAAAAATACATTTTATAAATTATCATCTATAAATATAACCAGTTAGTCATTGAATATATTTTTTACTTAATTAAATATTTAAAAATTATAAAAAGTTTGAATTAAAACTGAATTAACTACTGGACTCTTTTTTTCTTTTTATTTGTATTGGTTGTTTGTTTGTTTATTGTTGTATTTGTTTATTGTAAATTCATGCCCAATGAAAATATTAGAATAAACAAGTTATCCTTCGTGATGTTGAATTTTTTGTTAATTCAGTCTTCAACGATTTCTCGAGTTCAAGGACAACAAGATTATTTTCTTGTCATTTTTTATTTTTTTATATATCATTATCAATTTTATTTGTATTGAGATATCAATTTTGCATTTTTTTTTTATATTTATTTTTATATACCACTATGATAACGTTGTTAATGTCGAAATAAAATGATTTTATGATGAAAAAATATAAAAGCAGGAGGCTTATGTTGTATATCAGCAATAAATTGGTAGACAGTTCTAAAAATGCCAAAAAATATTTAGCTTAAACTTATTTAAAAATAGAAATTTACAAATAAAAAAAAAGAAATCATTCAGCTGCAGTTGGAAGAAAAAAAAGGAAAAAATAATTTCTATTTATATATATCTATTTAAAATTATAAAAATTTGTTTAATTTTCCTATTAATTTTTAATTTTACAGGTTTGCATGATGACCGATAATATCCCAGAAAATATAATGCCAAGTAGCAGAACAATGTCGAGTATAAAGCAAGAAGTTGATATTCCAATGACACCAACAAGAAATTATCATCAAGTTTGTTCACCAAGTACGACAATTCAAGCAACAGAGGTAAATGGTTTATCTGCATAATTAAACACAATAATTTAACATGATAATATATATATATTATTTAATTTAGGGACTAGTCAAAATGGATATGCAAGATTACAGTGGAGGTGGTGAAGGTGGTGGTAGTCCAAGTAGTCCAGAAATGCAACATTGTTCATCAACAACACAACCAATTAGTACACTTGAGGTAAAAATAAAAATAAATTTTGTTTTAATGATAAAAATACTTCCAGACTTGAACTTAATATAATTTCAAATTAGGGAGGTTTAAAAGAAGAAGATTCATCACCGAGACGTTTATGTTTAGTATGTGGTGATTCAGCAAGTGGATTTCATTATGGTGTTGCATCGTGTGAAGCATGTAAAGCATTTTTCAAAAGAACAATTCAAGGTTGATACATTATTTTTAAATATAAACAATCATTTTTTTTTTGTCGTTTTGTTTTTAAAAATGGTACTTAATGATGATGGTAATAATGATTTTAAATATTATACTACAATAGCAAGTAATTTTACAGGTAATATTGAATACTCGTGTCCAGCAAATAGTGAATGTGAAATAAATAAAAGAAGAAGAAAAGCTTGTCAAGCATGTCGTTTTCAAAAATGTCTCAGACAAGGAATGCTAAAAGAGGGTGTAAGGTTGGATCGTGTTAGAGGAGGAAGACAAAAATATAGACGAGCAACTGATCCTTATCTTCCAATTAAAACAGTCACATTAGAAGGTTAATATTATTTATTTTAATTATCGTATTTATAAATGCTCGATGAAATTAAATTTTAAAAAAATATAATTATTTAATTTTAAAAGCCAACGTAGGATTATCAGGATCAGATGAAACGACAAGTGAGTCTCTGACTGAATCGTTTACATTTGAAATTAAAAATTTTATATTTATTATCTTAGTAGATTTATTTTTATCATTTTAATTATTATATTAACTATTTTCATATATTATTTGTTTGTTTTTTCATATAGACAATAAAATAATAGAGGCACTTATTGCGTGTGAGCCAGACACACTAAATGTTTTTATACAAACATCACATGTAGTAGATGCTGATCAACGAGTACTTGGACAACTATCAGATCTTTATGATCGTGAACTCGTTGGAATTATTGGTAAGTTATTAATTTAATTATCATAATTTTCTTTGATTTAACAACAACAAAACAGCAATAATAAAATTAATATAAACTTAGGATGGGCAAAACAAATACCTGGATTTAGTAGTCTTCCATTGAATGATCAAATGAGACTATTACAAAGTACATGGGCTGAAATATTGACTTTTAGTCTTGCCTGGAGAAGTATACCAAATTCTGGTCGATTGAAATTTGCTCAGGATTTTACATTAGATGAACGAGTTGCACGTGAATGTAATTGTACCGAGTTGTATGCTTATGTAAGTTGATTTATTTTATTATTAAAATGATGTTAACGTTAATTCGATAAATATTATATTTAATTAACTTTTTGTTATTATATTTTTATAGTGTATTCATATAGTTGAAAGAATTCAAAAATTGGGTTTAACAAGAGAAGAGTTTTATATTCTCAAAGCATTAATATTAACAAATAGTGATGTTAGATTAGATGAGCCACAAGCATTATATCGTTTTCGTGAAACAATACTTGGTTCGTTATCTGATTGTGTTGCTGCTGTAAGACCTGGACAAGCAATGCGTGCAACACAAAATATGTTTTTAGTATTACCAAGTTTACGACAAGCTGATACAATTGTACGTAAATTTTGGTCAAGTGTTTATAGAACTGGTAAAGTGCCCATGAATAAATTATTTGTTGAAATGCTTGAAGCTGCTGGTTTTCGATGAGACAGCCATCATTCGATTTTAACATCGATTTAATAAATATTTATGTGACAGAAAATAACTATTGTTAGAAAAAAAAAAAAACACAAAAAATAAACAAACAAAATTAAACGTTACAGATTGTGTGCTCCGATTTTAAAATTTATATTTTCTTTAAAAAAGATTTGTATATAAAATCTTGATTAATTTATTGTCATCTATGATTTGTTTTTTTTTTTTTTTTGTTATTGATTATTAATTTTGAAAAATACATATTTCATTGTCATAGATATATTTTTTTTCTTTTGTTTGTTATTTATTATTATTTTTTGGTTGAATCATTTGTGTTTGGGTACCCCATTTACAGGTACAAAAATACAATACAATAATAGACGACCTCAATATCTTGTAGCCACTTGTGTCTCTTGATAATTTTTAAGTTTATTTTTTGCCTCAAGGTGCATTGATTAAGAAATAATTAAAATTTCGATCATGAAAAGAAAAAAAAAATAAATAAACAATTTTAAATTGTTAATATTCGTTTGATGAGAAGAAAATATATATTTTTTTTTTTTAAATCGGAGCATACGTGATTTTGCACGAGTGTCAATGTGCGTGTGGTTGATAATATTTTTATTTTATTTTTCATCTGTATCAAGTTGATAGCCGACATTTGAACAGAATGTTTTTTAAAAATAAATTATTACAAGTTACCGTTTGTTACCATTAAAATGATGAAATAAAAATATAGACAAATCAAATTGTCACAATAGTTAAGATAAAATAATAAATAAACAAATGGATAACTGAAAAAAAAAAAAATAAAAATAATTTTAAAACATAATTATTGATATTAAAAAATATAAAAAATGATAAACTTTTACGGATTCGTAATATTGTTTATTTGGCCTGGCTGCCGAATGACAACAATTAAAATTAAATAACCACTTTATCGAGTAGTAAAAAAGGAAACAATGAAATAAATTTTTACCAATTGTTACGTAAATAATCACAATAAATTTTAATGTGAATAACACGTGCCATGAGGAACGTACAAGAATTTTATTCAGGGAAACTTATTATTTTCTAGTTATTATTGTTATTGATAATTAAAAAATTAATAGTTAATAAAGTTAAAGATAAAAAGATAAATTATTGGGCCGTGTGGACAAAATTTCAGTTAAAAAAAAAAATAAACAAAATGAATCACCAAATGATTTATATATTTAAATAAAAAATTATAAAAAGTGGAGAAAATTATAGCAGTGCAATATATTATTAAATTATTTTTTTTTGTACATGCTGTTTATATTATTTTCACACGTTTTTAATTTTGATTTCACAGTTATTTGGATTATTATAAATTAAAAATCAAAATATATAAAAATATTGTTATTTAAATTGTTCAATATTTTTCAGTAATAATTGTTTTTGATGTAATAGACATGATCAAGTGTTTAGTATGTAAAAATATTAATAATAACATGGCTGTTGAGCCACGACGAATTTCATTGCAATAAGACATTTATTATAAATATTATTATTTTTGTCATTTAGCCATTTTTGTACTTGGATTTTTGTTTTTTTATATCTTTTAGTGTTTCCTGAATACTAGAGTAGTATACCTTGACAAGAAAAGCAAAATATTATTCAATAATTGTCTTGATTTATAGAATGTTTATTTATATTTTCCTTTCTTTAAACTTTAAATTCATTGGAGTTCAAAATAAGGTATATCTTCATCAAACTGTGATACAAATCAATTTTTGTTTCATCAGTGATTCATAAGTCAACAATAAAAATTTATCTAATTCTTTTATTCCAAATAATAAATGTTTTGTTCTCTTTTGAATTTAATTTTTAATAAAAAATTCGTCGTGGTAATAGAATTTTAGTCTCAGGGTTACAACGAACAAACAAAAGGAAATAAATTTAAAATAAATATAAAAAACATGAATATTTAATACAAACAATACAAAATAAAAATTTAATTGGAGCGTTATAAACTTGTATACTGTAATATTAACATCTTGCATTATGATAAAAATAAATTTGCAATTACCTAAATTATTTTAACATAAAATTTAGGCATTATTATATTAATAGTTGTATTAAAATAATAGCCACCATGTATTTTACTACTTTTGGCACTTGTACATAAACTATCATGGAAAATAACAAAAAAATAACAATAAAATGATATATAAATTGAATAAAAGTCAAAAAAAATAAAAGAAAAAACAACAGATATTTTCAATAAATTATTAAACAAATAAACCAAAACTTTTATGAAAAGTTTAGCTTGCTCAGGATGCATGGAAAATTGATGCTAAAAAGTATGCTGATAAACAAAAAATATTATTGTGATTAACTAATAAATTAAAGCCATCAAGCTAAAATCATAACATTTTAAATTGTTTTTTTTTTTAAATATTACTTTCACTTTAATATAATCTAAATATTTCAAAAAAACCACAACAAGCCTCATTAAATAACTCGATTAAAACTAGATAATAAAACAAAATAAAAAAATATCAACTACAAAATAAAAATATAACAAATCAAAGAAATTCAATAATTTTAAAATAACATAATAGAAAAAAATAATTCAATTATTGAAATAAATAGCGACAAATTTCAAGTGCATACTTGAATAAAAATTAAATAATAATTATTCGATGCAAAAATTAAAAATGTAGTATATATTCTGAAAGTAGCTATAATTAATTTTTGATAAAATAAAAATCACAGAATGGAATTATATACAAAATGAAACAACACAAAAATAAATAAACAATACAATTGAATTATTTAATAACAAAAATTATCACTGCTAATTGTACGATAAAAATAATGTTAAAAAATATTTTAAAAAAGAATAAATGATCAATTCTTGATGGAAAAATTTAAATTATTTCAATGTTATTATTAGTCAATGAATTTTAATTATTTTATTTGTTTAATTACAGTTTAGCTATTTAATATTTTAGACCAAGAAACTCTTTAGCAAATGAAAATTCAATATTATTATTTATCAACGTGATAAAATTATTTCGTAAATTAAATATCCAATCATGTAGTGTTGTTTTTCGTTTAAAATATCAAGTTCATTAACATTTTTTTTTTGTTAATCCAATTGTTTTTTTTTTTTTTTTTTTGATTATACAGCAGAAATAAAAAACTTACAAGAGTTTGTGTCGTTTTTGATGAGTGAAATTTATCCTCGAGGGAAAAATAAATGAAACATTGTTTTGAAATTTTTTGCAAATGTAGCAATTTATTATTATTATTTTATATAAAGATAAAATTTAAAAGTTGAATAACTTTTTAGTCAATTTAAATCGTCACAATGTGGAGGTTCTTGATTTTTTTGTTCGTCAAATTTTCACTTGGACTTGATGAACCAAATGAACGTAAATATTTTTTTTTCTCTTCGATAAGTATAAATTTATTAATTATTTAGTCATTAATTTTCAGATGGTTCCTTAAAATGTATCAATTTTGATATTAATCAAATCATCGCTTTCACATCAACTTTAAAACTAACAAATGATTATCCAAGTTTTGCCCACGAATCATCAAATGTTGATGAGTTTAATTTGCCATTATTTGGAAGTCTTGAATCTGATTGGAATCGACTAGCTCAATTGCACAAAAAACTTCCTGAAAATTCTCTTCTCAAAGGAAATCTCGTAAAACTTTATAGACTTTTAGCAGTGGCTTATTTAGAAGTACATCACTCGATGAAAAACAAAAATAATTCGACGAGAAACGTAGATAATATCTCAATAAAAAATAATAATACCTGCAATATAAATCAAAATTCAAAATTATTAAATAAAAAAAAAAGTGTTGAAGAAACAAGTGATAAAAAAGATAATTTATCCACTCAATCATCAGATAATAATTTTGATAATGAAAATAAACTGACAAACAATTCAATGGTTAATCAGAGGTCAAATGACAAAATTGAAATACAAAAAATTCTAGAATATGTACAAAAAGAACTTTTTAAAAATCTAACAGCTACATTTAATTTAAATGAAAAAAATAAACAATATTCATATCAAGGCAATCAAGTATATGAGAGTAAAAAAAATAAAAAATCTACTGATTTTATAAACTCAGTATTAACAAATGAATCAACAACAATAAATTATAAACCAAATAATTTTGCATCGAGACATAAACAAACTACATCAAGTATTTATCGAGAAAAAAAATTAAATAAAATATTTAATAAAATTAATGATAAAAAAAAATTTCATGTAATGAATGAAAAAAATAATTCTGAAGAAATTAATATTTTACAACGATTAATTAAAAATGATTTAAATAATCATTACTATTATGATTTTTGGAAAAATAAAAATTCTACACTGTAATGTCAATTAACAACATCAAAATTAAATAATAAAAAAAATACTGTGCCTTTATTTTTGAAAAGAATTTAATTAATCAGTAGGTTGTTGAGAAGATAATACAATTAAATTAACAACTCAATATTTATTACTATTATTTTAAACTAACTTTTATACTCTTATAACGTGTTTTTCATATGAGGAACAGTTACATGATGCTCTTTATATCCTTTATAATTAAAATGTAAATTATAATCAATTTAGTTATCAATAAAAAAATATATGTAAACAAAAATACATAAATCAAGTTTCGATATAAAATTTGTATTCTACAAAGATCTTTAAATGTATATTAAAAATAATTAAAAGATTTTTAAGTTTAATTGTCTGATACGGCCTAGAATGAAATTTACCAATGTTGGTTTAAGGGGTATAGCTAATAGTAAACACTACGCATGTACACTCTCGATGTATAGGGAACCATCAGCTATACCCCTTAAACCGACTTTGGTAAATTTCACTCTATGATCATGTCTTTGATTTACCTTTGGTCTTTTGTTAAATTACAGCTCGTGAAAATAGACAAGTAACTAAAGCAACGTCACAAGTTTTTTAATATGGCTGTTTGTTTGTTGATGTTGTTGTCAAGTTGGCTGCCTTGAAATAATAACGATCGAAAAATTCAATTTTGTAGCATCATTTGCCGTTTGACATCATAAACAAAAAAAAGTTATATTGTATTCGATAAATAAACACAGTTTTTTAATTAACACAAAATGCCAGCTGAAAAAAAAATATTTCAATTGATGTGTGAGGTATTTACAAGAGCACAAGAAAAACGTACAGCACATGATCAATGTATTACAATTTTATCAAAAGCCTACAAAAAAGTAAGTTAATAATTTATCATACAAATAAATAAATGAATAAGTAACTAATTAACTTTATTTGATTATAATTTGCAGTATGATTTTGATGAATTTTATGAAGCATATGAAAGATGCATTAAAATACCTTTGTCATATGCACAAAAAGACAAATTAATTGAAAATGCACTTGAATTTGGTGCATTATTTACGGTTAAGGTTATACCACAAGTTGATGTTGATGATGATGATGATGAAGCATCACCATTTTTAAAACGTGTATTTGATTTTATAATCAAGAAACACAATGCAAAATTACCTTGTATACGTTATCGTATATGTTATTTTTTAAATTTAATATTAAATTCAATGGGTGATAATGCATATTTGAGTGATAACTTGTGTAATGAAATTACTGCTGCAATGCATGCAAGAATGAAAGATAAATCAGTAAAAGTACGTGTACAAGCTGTTTATGCATTACACAGAATGCAAGATCCCACTAAAGATGAATGTGAAGTTATTGAAACATATATTTATCATTTAACACATGATCCAAGTTCAGATGTACGTAAAGCAGTTATTAAAAATATTGGCAAAAATATAAAAACATTACAAAGTGTTGCTACAAGAATACATGATGTTGATTATTCAGTTAGAAAAATGGCATATTTATTTTTATCTAAACTAACACCAAGTTCATTTAAAATAAAACAACGTTGTGAAATATTGAGTAATGGATTACAAGATAAAAATGTTGAAGTATCAAAAATTGTTACAGAAATATTATTAAAAGCTTGGCTATTATATTACAATAATGAAATAACAAAACTTTTATATGCATTAGATATTGAAATAGCAACTGATCTTGGTGTTATTGTATTGAATAATTTATTTAAAGCATTAACTGTTGATGATTTAATTGAACAATTACCAATTGATCAAGATAAAAAATTAATACCAATTGATAAATTATCAAGTGAAAATGTATTATTTTGGCATTGTTTTTCTAAATATTTACAACAATGTTCATTAACTGATTTATTTGATCAAACATTGCCAGAGTTGAGTTATTTTTGTGATTATATTCGGCAGTATGGTGAAAATATTGTCAACAATGAATCAACAGAGGAAAATCAAAAAATAACAGAACAATTTATTTTATGTCAATTATTTGAAATGACAAAGTTATATGATTTATCTGATGAAGTTGGAAGAAATCGTTTGAAGCAATTAATTGAAGATACATTAATAAGTGAAATACCACAGCTTAAATTAACAGAAATAATGGTGGAAATATATGAAAAAGTTGTACCAAATATAACATCAAGAGTCAATACATTGACACATATTATTAGTGATATTAGAATGCCATTGAGACACTCTGATGACATTAATTTACAGTCTGGTGAAGAAGAAAAGAATGATTCTCATACAATGTTAAAATGTCTTGGTATAATGTGTTCAATGTTAAGATCATTAACAATAACAAAAGTAACACCAATTATTATAAATTTATTTAATAGTGTTGCATTAGCAAGTATTGAACATGATGATAAAGATGTACAGGTAAAAGCACTAAATGCTGTTGGTCTATGTTTATTTTTGGATTCTGAATTAGCTCAAAAACATATACCAATGTTTTTCATGGTATTCACTGATAGTGATAATGATTTTCATGAAAATTGGATAATGTCATTGGGTATTATATTTGATTTATTTTTAAAATATGGTCTTGATCATTTTAATCTTGTTGATGCTGCTGATGATACATGTGATGATAATGAAAAATCAACAAGTTTTGAATCATCACAATTGGATAAACCAAATAATCATGTTATTAAAATGTTATTGGCTTTGTTTCATTATGAAGTACCAGCAATACAATTAAAAGCTGTTGAAGGATTCATCAAGCTTTTACTTATGGGAAGAATAAATAGTGCACAAATTGTTTCACGTCTTATTGTACTACTTTATAATCCAGATTATCGTCATCCTGAACTTAAAGAAGCTATTAAATCATTCTTTGAATATTATCCATTATTGAGGAAAGAAAATCAAAAAATTCTTGAAAAATCATTTTTGCCAACAATAGTTGATGTATCAAATGCACCATCATTACGTGGTATTGATCCTTCTATTGTTGGTCATTTTATTCTGGATTTAACGAGATATAAAATTTATAAAACAGAAACTGAAAATAGTCATTATACTGTTCATAATAATATTACATATCAAATATTGAAAACAATTGTTGATCCTGTCGGTGAATGGGATTTCATAACTCTTTTTAAATGTTTAAATTATGTTGATATTAAAATCACTGATGAAGCATTACAAAATGAAATGTTAGAATTTTGTGATGTTATCAACAAGACAGTGCTTAACAAAACCAAGAACATCTTAATGAGTCTCAAGAAAATTCGTAATTTAATAAAACCAAATGAACGAATTGATGATATTATTCCAGAAGAACGAGAAGAGTTAGAACAACCTGTTGATGATAATGATAATATTGAGGATGATTCTGATATGGAATAAAATTATTAAAGTTTATTTTTAATTGTTATGCTAAGTTTTTTCTTTTTTTACTTTTTTACTTTTATAAATAAACTATTAAATTTATTCATTTATATTGTCATGGTAGTTTTAATTTCAAAAATCATCATTATTTTGTAATTATAAAATCGTAGTTATTAAAAACAACATGTTAGAGAATTAAAAATAAATCATTAACATAATAGACAAGAAATAAAGTTGCTATAAATATTTAGTTTTTTACAAAAGAAAAAAGACAATTATTTTTTTTAAATTGAATTAAGAAATATGCAAGGTTAACATAAAGATAGTCGTTATAAAACTTGATAACGTCACTTGTTAAATAAATAAATAATGATTTAAAAAAATAAGTAATTAATTATCTTTGTGTTTATTTTTTAAATTATAAATAATATATAATAATGAACGTGAGAATAGGCGAGTGTCTAGGGCAACGTCAATGTTGCGCCATCTTAATTTTATTGTTAGGACGTCTTTGATCATGTGATCAAAAATTCAATAAAATAATTGTGGGGGAAGAGATTTCTCCTTTGCTGCTTCTCTACTTCCAAAAGGTGCATAAGGCTTGAATCCCCATATTTCCTCCATGAATCAACTAAAGAAGACGTATATAATTTTGTGTTCTATAAGTGTTACCAAGATGGGGAACTAAAAAAAAAACTAAGCAGCTTGCTCACGCAAGTTTAACAAAACACATAAAAATGGAGTAAGTTATTAATTTATATTAATCATTATTTGTTATCTTTTAATTATAATTATTTTTATCAATTTTATTTATGTGTAATTATAAATTTCGTAACATTGAGTGTGTTCAACGTGGACGCCATTTTATGATACCCAGACGCGACATGGTTAAATAAATTTCTACTCCAGCATGGCAATTTTTTTTTCCCATGACTCATTGTGGAAATCTAACCATATGATTTTTTTATATTTTAATTAATTTATATAAATTAGTTTATAATGATTAAAATTATTTATTTTATTTTATTTCTTTTTTTAACTGTGACGTCAGTAAATTATTGCGTCACAAAGAACAACTTTAATTATTCTTTAATTATTAAATGACAATTTTTATGGACACGTGGATAACCCTAATTTTTTACCTGTAAATTATTTCAATAATTTTATATTAAATTATTTGATTATCTTATTGGCATTAATTATTACACAATTATTTGCAAATTAACTTTAAAAAAATTAAATTTTACATTTTTATTATTTTTTTTAAATGCTAAAAATATTTTCTATTAATTTGGCTACTTGTTTTTGTTATAAATACTAAATTTTATTTTATAACATACATTATGTAACGAAAAAAATAAATAATAATAATTTTAAAAAATATTTAACAAATAATTTACAAATTAAATTTTGTTGATAGTTAAAATCAATTTAATTAACATTTAATAATTTTTTTTGCAGAGCCATCATGGCGCTTATTAGTACGTTCAACGTCATTACGACGAATAAAAATTATTTTTATCAACAATTACAACAAGAGACAACAATAAATCCCAACAATGGAATCATTAAATATATGGGATTGGAAGGAGGAGCCTATATCTCCTAGTTCAACATTATTTGGGGATGTAGATGACGAGTGTTTCAGCTTTGACAATAATTCTGAATCACTCATTAATGATATAAACGATGCCGCACTATACCAAGAAAATGATCCTCTAACACGTGCTCAAGTTGCGACAAAATTTTTGGAGGAACTCGAACTTGATAATGGCTTTATTAAAGAAGGTAAATTGAATATTATTATTATTTCAAAAAAATAAATTACAATGTATAATTACAATCAAGTTCAATGAACTAATTGAAATTGCAAAAAATTATTATAAACATTTGGCAATAGATCAAACAAACAAATGAAAAAAAAAAATAAAGTAAATTCTTTCTGGCGTTGAACCAAAAATGCCAGAATACTTTTAAAAAGTTCCACTCGATTCAGTCAAGTGGGACACGAGCTACACGAGAAAACGTAACACATTTTTTTTTATTTTTTTTTTTACATTTAAAATAATTCCCCTGTTGGCTTTTATTTTTATAATTCTTGATGGAAAAAAAATGGATAAATAAGAGTGGGACAAACTGGTTAATTTTAACAACTTTAAAAATATTATTGAAGGAGACTGGTAGAAAATTTTTACATGACGATTTCTGAATCAGTAGAGGGAAAGTCCAAAGATAATAAGTAGGAGAATCACACTGATTTCATACTGCTGTGTAGGTCAATTAAAAAAAAAAAAAAATAACACATTTTTATACTTGTTTTATTTAAATGATTTCCACTACTTCTTCGACCACCTCATTAACTTATATCCCCACCTTGAATTGTCATTATTATCTTTTTAATTTATTAAGTTTTTTTTATTTTTATTTCCCCAAGTCTCTCACACACTTGTTTGGCAATATCAACTATCAAGCAAGCTTCATCAGTTCTACTCTTGTCAGTGTTGAGTGTACAATATTTTCCGACCTCTTAAGATTTATTTTTATTTTTTTTATTTCTTTATCACTAATCACGTGTAATCACCAGACAAAAGTTTAAAAAATAAAATAATGAAATTTATTCTATTTTGATTGTTTTTTTCCATTGTTTTTTTGCTTATTAAATGATAAATTATTTTTAAAATAATTTTTTAATTTGTGAATATTATTTTATACAAAGTTATCCACTTTTATTTTTGAGAATAAAAAAGTTAAAAAGTGTAATTACGTGGCAAATTTTAAAACAGCTTTCTCTATAATTTGCAAAATAATTTGAGGAAGAGATATTAATGGATTATTGAATTTAAATAATACATTAAATTGTGTTGGATATAATATTTGTAATACTGGCATCAAAAACCGTGAAAATTGTTAATTTAAATTCGTCTAAATGTTGGAGTGTACTAATGTTATACAGTAGTATGCAGTTCACGTATCGTTACACGTGGAATCGCGAAATCATTGTGAACTCACAAAAATTAGTAAAAAGACGCTGATCATAATTATCTGGTTAAATATTTAAGTGTCAAATAAAATAACGTGTTTACTGTGTTCATTAATTTTAATAATAATTTAATATTTTTTTTCTTTACTGCCAAGTTATTAAAAAATAACCAGAAAAATTGTGATAATCAGACCCAACTGCGCTTTTTATTTTTATAAATATTTTCTTTGTATATTATTTTTATTTTATTTCGAACGTGTATCATTAATTTTCGTTATCATCTACTGTTTTATTTTCAACTCATTATCATCAAGTAGATTAAAAACTGACAAAACTCAACGATAATGGCTGCTATTTGTTACAGCGGTATGTTTTAAATATCCTTTTTTATTTATTTTTCCTTTTTTATTATTAATTTATATAAATATAATAATCATGATGAAAAAAAAGAAAGAAATAAAATGATAATTAGTATGCAAAAAAAAAAGAAAGAAGAAAGATTTCAGGTTTTAATTTGTTTTTGAAAAAGTGAAAGATATTTAAATTAACAAAATATATTAATTATTAATAGATTTTATATATTTTTTTTTAAATGCGTAGTTTGTTGAGAGAATTTATGAAGCTCATTGACCTTTTGAACACATTAATTTAACTATCGACAAGTGTAACAATCATTTGTCTTTTTTAATCTTTTTAAACTAGAGAGACATTGATTCTACATCATTTTTTTGTCACTTTATTATTATGAAACATATTTTTAAATTCAATCCCATATATATATATTTTTTTTAAATCAATAACCACAACAACAACGGCAATAATAAATTTGTTGTTTGAATAAAAAAAATCTTATTATCTTCAGTGAGGCGTAACAATGAACAAAACGCGCCTTTATTGCTTTTCTCACAGACTGGTTTTTCTGCATTTAAACTCACGATTAAAGTCTATTATTATTATTATTTATAATAATAACAAAATTATTTTTTAAATAAATATATATATCGATAGTTTATTGTAAACCTGATTCTAAAATTCAATGAGCTAGCGTTAATGTAATGATAAATTATGAAGAAAAAAAAAAATTAAAAATTAAATATTTTTTCATCCTACACTTGTTTAATAATATATTTACATTAAATAATTGATATTTATAAAAATAATTATAAAAAATACATCACGGTTGAGTTGTTTTTGAAGCGAAAGTTTAAAAATATGAAAAACTAATATTTTTTTTCGATTTTTATAAATTCATTTGTGTTGACTTGCTAAAACCGGTTAATTTACCTTTTACTATGTAAAATATTTTTTTCATTAAATTGCATAGCTTTGCAATATTGTGGTTAATATAAAAGTAACAATATAATATTGATCAATTGATGATTAATATTTAATTTCAATGAAATAAAAAAAATTTATAAATTAAGTTAATTAGAATATTATTATTAGTTGTTTGCATTGAGAATTATTACAACTGGGAAAACATCAATTAGGTTGACGTCCTTCATTATGTATGGTTTTATTTATTTAATTTATTTATTGTGATAATTTTATTGAGCAAAAAGTGATACACATTAAAATAGGCTAACGTGCGATAATAAATGTCTAAGTCATTGCACAATTAAAATGCACTCGGGGTTATGATCTCTCTATATTTAAAAAAAAACATGAAATATAACTCGTGTTTAAATTTATCAGGAAAAATAATGAATAAATAAATAAATAAATTCAATAAAATTATATATTTATCATAAAATCATAAAATAGATAAAAATATTCAAATATATTTTATGTTGAGAAAAATGTTATTTATCAATTTGTTGTTGTCCTTGAGTCATTGTTTTTATTTGATAAATTAAATAAATATATTTACTTTCTTTTTATTATTAATTTTGAAATTTTATATTATTTTTTTTATATTTTATTTAAATTCGTAAATGTACACCTTGACCTCTGCTGATTTAAATGAAAGAAAAAAAAACCCTTTTACACTGCAACATCGTGATCGAGTAAACATGTTTTATTTTCAATAGAAAAAAAAAAAAAAAACATTAATAATTACGCAATAATTAGCTTTACAATTTACATGAAATAACTATGCATCAATTATTTCAACGAGCAAATAACGGTTCCTCCTTTTAAATGTCATACAAACGTCATCTGGTTGTTTTTTTTTTTTTTTTTTTTTTTTTTTTTTTTTTTTTTTTTTTTTTTTTTTTTTTTTTTTTTTTTTTTTTTTTTTTTTATTTTTTTTTTCGTACTTGAGATCAAACAAATTCATATGAATATTCAGTTTGAAATAAAAAAAAAAATATACTTATATACATTTATTAATCTTGTTTTCCTCGAGATTTCAAGGAACGTATAAAAGATTTATTCAACAGACTACTGTGCCACTCCCATTATATTGTCATAGCAAATAAATAATAAAATAAATGTATATTGTGTTAAAAAATACCATTCAAAAGTTAAATAATTGTTTATTTTAATTTTTCAGAACCTTTTGCAGACTGGTTGGAAGAAAAAGTTGAATTTTTATTTGAAGATATACCATCACCAGAATGTGGACAAAACAAGCCAATTGTTTATCCAACAATAGAAAAAGAACAAGAACAATCTTCAACTACAACTCAATCATTGTTGCAAGAATTTGAAACGGTACTTGGTGATGTTGAAGCATGTCATCAAATATATCCAGGTGGTCATTTAACATTGACACCACCACAATCACCACCAGCAACAGATGCATCAACAGCAATTATTAAAAAAATACCATTTCAACAATCAACAGATACTGAACAATTGTTGCTATCACTTGAATCATCAGATCAACAATATCCACAAGACATACCAACAGAAACAACGCAAGATGATGATATATCAATGACAAAATCATATTATAGTCAAATATCAAGTGGTTGGAATGCTGAAAATGTATCCTTAGCACCACTTGTTGGTGATGTTGATTTTGAACTTGCTGCTGTTGATGAATATGTCAGATCATGTGCTGAAGATATGTCACCATCGAGTCCATCAACCAGTTCAAATAGCAGCTATATTTCTGATGATTCAAATGATGATCCTGAATGGTCAATAAGTACATCAACAAGTTCCAGTAGTAACAGCGATAAACACAATAATAAACAACTTAATCAACGCATTACTAAAAATCGTAGTAAGCCATATTCACGTCCAGCACCTGTTGACAAAAAAATACGTAAAAAAGAACAAAATAAAAATGCAGCTACACGTTATCGTCAAAAGAAAAAAGCTGAAATCAAGGAAATCGTTGGTGAAGAACAAGAATTAATTGATCATAATGAACAATTAAATGATCAAGTTAAAGATTTACAGCGTGAAATTGGATACTTAAAGGGCTTAATGCGTGATTTATTTAAAGCTAAAGGATTAATCAAGTAAATTAGTGTAGTTTTAATCCAAGAGTTTTGTCAAATAATATTTTTTTTTTAATTTTAATCATTAGTTTTTATTTTATATATATCAAAATTGAGATTAGACAGTAAATTTAGTTCATTTTGGTTTAATTTACAAATATCTTGTCGATTTATTCGTGAATAAAATACAAATTAATTTTCAAAGTTAAAAATTACAAAAATAGGAACATATAGGTATTGGAAAAATTTAAAAATTAGGCAGTTAGTATTTTTAGTGGTCATTATAAGAAAATTTAAATTTAAAAATTTATGAAAAAATATTAAACTTAAGCACGTGGGGTATAAGTTAAATTAATTTGTCATTATGTAAGAGTGTTAAGGTCATTGTCAATATTTGAAATTTTCAATAACTCACTCAGTTGAGTTGTGTTGTTGTTGTTCTCTTGAGATAAAAATAATTTTTATTTCTGTTATCAGTATGAATTTGAGTCTATTGCATTTTAGTGACCCTATGATATTCGTTGTTATGTCGAATTGAAATTAATTGCCCTGCAGTAGGCACAAAAATAAATTAGATAACATTGAATAAGATTTTTTTTTATATCATTTAATGTTTAAACAAACAATGTAAACCAGATAACATAATAATGTTATAAAAAAACCTCATCAAGTCTCTTTCATTCCAAAATTATTTCAAGAAAAATGTTTTTTTCTTTTCTTTTTATGATGAGTAAAATATTATACAAACAAAAATAAATAAATTTATTGAGTTCACAATGAAATTTAAATTGAGTTCTTTTCTTTCTGTTTATTATTATAATTTTTTAAAATATTTATTTTTTTATTTCAGGTATAATATATAAGAGCTCTTGAATTATTTAAAAACCATCAAAAAAAACATTGATACGACTTTGAGGAGATAATTATTATAAATTGATTGATTGCCTTAACTGTTATAAAATTTTTACACGAATGTTTACTTTCTCTTTTTTTCAATTAGCATTTTTATCCCTGGTCCATATATATTGGTTTCTTTTGAACAGGCCAAAAAGTATTAACAAAATAAAAAGATTAATAAAGTTTATGGACTATGTTATGTATTATTTATTGATTTTTCAATCTGAATCAAAATGGTGGTATTAATATACACAAAATAAATACAATATCATTGAATTGCGTGAATTAAGTATTCTCCTACTTAGAGTTACATCTGTTAGCTCTGTATTTTTATTGAACACAGGTTTTATTATAGAGAGGCAAAGAGGGAAGTAGAAGAAAAAAAAAAAGAGTAGGATCATCAGAATTTTATCATCAAGTTAAAGCAGCATGAAGTGAGTACCACTAACAAAATGAAAAAACATATACCTCTCTGTTATTTATTTATTTATTATTTTTTTTTTAAAAGACTTGTGTAAGGTGGAAGAGGAGTTGAAGCATAGCATAGCATATCTCATGGGCACCTTTCCCAATCCCACCACAATACTGACTAGTTGGATTTCTGCATTGCTAGTACTATGCCAGTTTATTCTGCGACTTTAACTGACTGGCGTCATTATATTCATGTCAAATCTTCAAAAACATATTAACAAACATATTATTTTATTAGATTTATTTATCATTTAATTATTTATCAATAGTGTGTTCTATTCATCAATAATTCATTGTACGGTATGACGTACCAAATATATCGTCATCTAGATCGTCGTCGTTGTCGTCTTCGTTGATCATCTGTAACATTCAGGTATTTATTTTTTATTATGCTCTTTCTATTTTAATTTAAATTTATTTATTCGTTTTTTTCCATAGATAATATACTATACTAAAATATTTTGAATTACTCTTTTCCTATTGTTGATTTGCTCTTTGCTCTTTTTGGCTTTGAAAAATTTCTTCTAAACTCGAATATTACTATTGTTATCTGAATATTTAAATGCGCAAAATACCGTTTACTTAAACTCTATCTTTTTATTTTTAAATTATCATTGTTATTATCAATTTCAAGTACATATTGTCGATTGTATTTTTACGTGAATGTTGTTATTGTGTAATTCATGTATTTCTATTAGGAAGTAATTAAATAATTATTTTATTTTCTTTTAGGTAAAATAATACATGACAATAAGTGAAAACGCAAATGTTACGGATATTTAATTAATTAGTATTATATAAGAACTTGAAAAAAATATATTTAAAAAGAAATTTTAAGCCTTGAGTATAACTGAACAAAATAAAAGAAAAAAAATCGAAAGTTGAGAAGGGAGAGACACACAATATTCTGGACGACTTATCGTTGCAAATTTCTCCTTATTTGACGTGCATATTTCGTTTATTTTTTAAAATAAAATTTTATTCGTTTAATCATAATAATATTGGCAAAAAAAAAAATAATAAAATGCAGTAAATAATAGTGTGTATCATGAGGAGAGAAAAAAAACAATCTAACACCTGATATGGAAAATTGAGTCACATCTATTTTTGGAATATCCATCACCAAATATTATGATAAAAATTTAAATTCAAACAAGCATTGTTAGTATAATAAATAATAATTTTAAATTTTTATTTATTAAAAGTAATGGAATGTTGTTTTGCGAATATTTATTTATTTTTATCAATAAATGACTAGTTGTTAATAATTAATTTGTTTCCTGTTTTTTTAATATTATTTTCTTGTTAATTTTTAATTTAAAAAAAAAAAACAATTTATATTTCTTGCATTGAGCTCACTGACTTTATTTTATATATTTTAATTAAAAAGCTAATAATTTTCATGAATGTTTTAGTATGTTTGTTGGGTGTCTCAGCAGGCTCAGATTAAATGAGAACAAGGTTTTTTTGCGGGCGTGTATATGTACCCTGACCTTGCAACCCACAATATGTTAAACTAAAAATTTAAATATTATAAAATAATTTTACAAATATCAAATATGAAAATTGTTTTTAATTAATTAAAAATTAATTTTGTTTTTTAATCTATTTTACAGCCTGATCAACAGAGGATTTATCGTTAATATTAATTTAATTTTATTGTTAAAAAATTAAATATCAATAATGCGTCATCATAATAGTGGATATTTGGTGCATAATGGAAGTGATCATCATCGAGCTTATTCAACAGATGGTGAAGAAAGTCATCCAGGTATTCGAGAACCATCTGAATATGCTGTTGTTCACAAATCCCATTCAATGGTAATAAAAAAAACAAAAATAACTACTTGAAATATTTGAATAATTTATTAACAAACTCAATGGAAAAATATTAAATATGAAAATTAGAAAGCAAATTTAATTTACAGATTTATTCAAAAAAAAAAGAAATATGTTATATAACTAATTTAACTTTTAAATTTTTTTTTTAAGATGAAACCAGTTGGATCTGTTGAAAAAAATCACAGATCATTGTATGATAAAGAAAGTGAAAAAAGACATGGATCAAGAAATGGTAGAGGATCTGATTACTCAAGAGAATCACCACCAAATGTTCATCGTCATAATGGTTTTGGATCAGAAATTTATGTTAGTAATGGTGCATACAGAGCAACATCTGATTTAAGGTAATAAATAATAAATAATTTGCTTTTAACATCTAAAAAATTGCAACTATTGTTTAATTGGATTTTTTTTAAATTACAGTGCAATACCAAGTTCAAAAATTGATGACAGAGCACCAAGTCATTACAGTTATGGCTCAGCAAGATCTGGTGGTTCAACAATTAAAACTAAAACATCAAGACACGGTGGTATTGTTGTTGAAACAATGTCAACACCAAATCCATTTTGTCCAAATACAAAAGGAATGTGTTGTTTATTATTATTACTTAATTTGGGTCTTATTCTTGTGACACTTGGTTTTGTTATTGTTGTACAATTTTTTGAACCAATTATTGTCTGGTAAGTAATAAATCTATTCAACTATTAAAACAAAATCATATTTATATTATTATTGATTAAATAATATAAATATTTACAGGATTCTTGGAATAGTATTTTTAATATTTGGCATGATGACACTTGTTGGTAGTTTAATTTATTGTGTTCATGTATTTAAAAATGCAAAACATCCACATGAAGTTAATCCAGAAGATTTATATTGGACAAAACATTGGCAAGGACATGTTGGCTCTGCTCCTGAGATTCATTATAAAGCTGGTGACAAATATCCAGATGATGGTGCTAGCGATCGTTACAGTAAATACTCGACAAATTATTCTGATCGTCGTAGCAACAGATACTAAAGATTATTTTTCTTCTTTTTTATTTTTTGTCAAATTAATTTATTTATAAATATATATTTACTATTCGTTAATTTTTATTATTTCTTTTTCATCTTGAAAATGACAATTACCAAATAGTATATTAAAATTCATTTTAAAATAATTTATTTGAATTATTATTATTATTGTTTAGTAATTAGTTAGCTAGTTTGTTAATATTTTTTTTTGTTCATAACTAATAGACTGGTCCAACGTGCCGTAACAAACACACGAATAATTTTGATAATAATAAATATTTTATTTGCAATTTAATTTAATTTAAAAAGCGGAAAAAAATTTCTTTAAATTAATATAATTTAATCAACTTGAATTTATTATTAAAAAAAATTAAAAATACTTGATAGCTTTTTCTATTTACAAGTTTGTTACCAATATATTATCATTTTTATTTTTATAATTATAAATAAATGTGTAAAAAAAAAATATATATATATTATGATTAAAATTGAGATTGATAAGGTTTTTTTTTTATTTTTGTTATTTGTTTTTTTAAATTTAATATTATTTATTTATTGACAATTGTTCATTGAATTTATTTTTAAACAATATTTGATTCAGCTATGCTCATTGTTGGTAGAGAACTATCAGTCCAATTTGGATCTGGATATTGTCGTAATGGACTTGGCACTCTAACATTAAATTTATGATTAATTCTTGCATTTTCAAATATTGTTTGTATGTCTTTAAGTGGTTTTTCATCATCATAATTATCATTAAATATTTTTTCATTATCTAGACATCGATAACTTGTCGTTGGCTTTTTTGGTGATTTTTTTTTATGTTTCATTTTTTTTTCAATTGTCGTTTGTATATTTGACATTATTTTATCGATATTGTAATTAATACTGTTTCGTTTATTACTTTTATCAATGTCATCTAAGTTTTTATAAACTGTATCATCATGATTACGTATAAAGGCTGATGTTGAATGTGATATTTCTTCACCAGCAAAACTTGTAAATTCTAAGTGAGTCTTTTCTTTGAACCGTTCACCACCTGATTCATTCAATAAATTTTCAAGTGTTTGTACTGATTCGTCTTTCAATGTTATTGGTTTTAATGTCAGTTCATTTATATCTGAATGAACATCGTTATCTTTATTATCAAGTTTTGAATTAACACTTGAAATTGATAGCTGTGAGCCTTCACGCCATGTTACTGGTGGTACTGAATTTTCTGGTGATACATGTGATGATGATGCTAAACCTTGACCACGTATTACTGTTGAAACATCATGATTACTGTCAAATTTATCATCAAGTGAACTTTCTTTTGATAAAGTTAATAATTGATTGTGAATAAGACTTTGTAAACTTCTGAAAAATATAAATATTACTATTATTAGTTGATCAAATTAATAAACAAATTAAATAAAAAGAAATTATAAATACATACTTGATAGCTTTACGATGATCAATAAGTTGTGAATCTTTAAATGATGACATTGCTGAAAGTTTTTCTTTTTCTAATTTAAGAAATTGTACATCAAAATTTGCTTGTTGTGAAATTTCATTTTGTTCATGTAAATCATTTTTTAATTCATTTTGTATTAATTCCATTCGTTTAATAACATCCTGAAGATCATTAATTTTTTTTTTATTAATTTGTTCATTTTTATTTGCATCATTTAAATCACATTTAAGTCTTTTTATTAAATATTCAAGTTCATTTTCACGTCTATTTGCTTGTTCAAGAAGATATGATTGTTCACGCGTTTGTTGAATAAGTCTTTCCTTATCTTTAACAAGAGCTTCATACATTTTTTCCATTTGTTTACTTTTTTCAGCTAGTTTTGTTGTTATTATTTCTAAATTATTTCTCATTGTTATTGCTTCTAAATCTTCTGGTGTCATTTTACCTGGTTCAGTTGGTATTCTTAGTAGAGCTTGTTCCATTTCAGTTAAAATTTTATTTGCTTTATCATCATGTACATAAAGTTCTAATTCTTTCATTAAAAAACCAAGTGTTCTTACTGGATTAAATATACCTAAATTACCCGATGAATAATCAAATAAACCACCACATTGTATGCCTTTGTCAAATACAGTTATTGGTTGTGAGCTATCAATTACTTTTATTGCTGAATAATTTGATAATGATGAGGATGATGATGCTGGTAGCTTTTGTGGTATTGTATCAATGAGTTTATCAATTCGAGGATGATATTTTTGTGATGGAATTTTGTCAAATTGTTTTTTAGCATCTGTTGCTTGTGTTGATGTACATAATCTTGATGTTTTTGATAATTGACTTCTTGATGTCTGTTGATTTTGATGTAAACCTTTTAATGTATTTCTTGTTTGTTCTGAAAATATTTGATTCCAATTTGTGTTATTATTGTGTAAATTAACTGTATCTTTTTTATCGTTAATTTTTTTACTATTTAACATTTTTGGAGATTCAATGTGGTCTTGTGTTTTAACTGTAACCTCAATTGTTGTACCACCAGTTTTAAAACGAGCAACAGGTGATTCTTTTATCTGAAAAAATTATAAATTTATTTTTATAATTATAAAAATACAATTCAATCAATTACTATTCAATATAGCCCATTTGTTCATAGTAATAGTTGTTATTATTATTGTTTGTTTATACCTGTTTGTTATTGGCGGGAGTTGATGAATTTATTTTCAATCTTTTTTCAGTATTTTGTGGATCACTTTTACCAATTATTGATTTTCCTGGGTTACTTGATCGACTACTCATTTTAATAATTTATTATTTACATTTAGTTGATAAATTAAATGAAAAAATTATACTTTTTTGTATAGCTTAATTGCTCAAGTTCAACCAGGTGTGAGCCCACAAAAAATATATATATTTTTTTTATTTTTTGTTTTGTCAGGAAGGTTAGTATTAAGGAAAAATAATAATAATAAATAAAAGAGTCATAAATAAGCCATAAAAACTATTTCTTAAAATCAAAATTATTGAAAATATTATGTAAATATTATATTATATTTTACGAATGTTTTTTCGTTTTTGATAAAAAAAATAATTAAAATACAATTAAATAAATAAATAAAGTCAAATTAATATTATATATATGTTAATTTTTATTAATTATTAATTTTAAAACATTGAGCAAGCAAATAGAGATAATTTTTAATTTTATTATTCATATATAAGTTGATTGAAAACGATAAAATCCATCTATATT
>JAPYYR010000470.1:0-45754 GCA_030523065.1 Aphidius colemani
GAAAATATCTTTGATTTCGATAAGGTGCTAATGACCTGGACGGTCTCCAGTTCAAAGATTGATCGTACTACCTACCCTGCTTACAACTATCGTACAGCTCTCTGAAAGAAAAAAAAAAAGCGATTGAAAACGCGGGTTGGCCGGTTGTATAGAATCGCTGACCCCAGAAAAAATAAGAAAAACGAACAAAAAAAAAAAAAAAAAACCAAGTAGAAAAAAAATAACGGCAGCACTCATAGGATCGATGTTGATTCGGAAGAAGATGAACTACATAGAGTTCACTTGGGTTATATGTGTGCTTCTCTTGACGAAGATTGGTGATGATGGACAGCCATTAGGTCAACAAAGTCACCAATCTTTCTAAAAGTTTTATATCATTTTTGATAAATTTTTGCCAATACAATAGATGACATACACTAATTAAACTTGAAATTAAAAATAATATTGAATACAAGAATTTAATAATCGTCATAAAAATAACGATAACATTTATTATTCAAAAAATTATTTTGAATTTCTTAATCTAAATATTAATACAGTATAATAATCATTCGGCTCGCATATTCGCAATTTAAAATAGCTATTCGCAATAAAAAAAATGACTCAATAGAATATAATTATATTCAAGTTTGTATTAAAAGATCTTATTATATATTAAACGTGTGCAAAACTACAGCAATACAAGTGCTGCTAGAATTGTACTATAGTACCAATCTAAAATTGCTAATTCCGCATGGCTAATTCAATTAAGAGAATGGTTGGCGACTAAACGTGTAGGTTCATCCTCTTCTGAGTACTATGCTAGTGAAGGTTGTATAGAAGGCTCTTGGATGTATCTATTATATTATGTATAAAGCATTTTCTTGGTGGATGTGGCTAGTTCACGCTAGCCGTTCGTGCAAAATAGAACCGACACTCTGCGGTAACTGCTGACTGCGGGTACGGTTTTGAAGCTAGAAGAGGGTTTTATTATGTATTTGTATAGTATAACTATACAGAGAATAGTCCAAAAACCTGGTAAAACTTGGTACGTTGGTTGAATGTATTTCTGCTTTTGTACACTACGAATCATTGCATTTGTTCGACACCCATTCTCTCATCATCTATTTCTTTAAATTGTAGAAATACAAACTTTTAAAGCTGATAACTATTGACCACATCAAAACCATCAATAAATACTAATCATTTAGCAAAGTGCTCTTAATCACGAATGAATTGACGTAACAACAACAATAAAAAGAAATTATTGTTTTCTATTTAAAAAATTCATTTCGTTTATAATAAATTAATGGAATTTAATCTATTAATTGATGGTGAATTGAGATAAAAAGTTTCAAGTATAACACTATCTATATTGATATATTGAGGTCGTAAAAAAAATTAAATAAAGTCTTTACTAAATTGTTGAATGTCTCCACCTATATTGACTACTACTACTTTCCGACTTTACAGCATATTATTATGCGTTTTTTGCCTTTTTTCTTTCAGCATTTCTTCATCTAATTTTTTTTGTTTTTATATAATATACTGCCCCTTTTTACTTCCTTTTAAAGCAAAAAAAAATTTCTTTTTCCATACTTTTTTAGGCTGACACTATCTATCTTGCGTGTCCTTTTTACCCTCTATATGTATATACTTTTATTTTTTCACACTTTCTTTTTCCATCGTCCATCCCCTATCAGCATCGGGTAGGTGCAATTTACTTTGCATAGACATTACACCCTCCCTCGTTACTTAATCGAACTGAGCTATTGAACGTCCTGGCTAAAATATTTTTTTTTTTATCTATTCTGGTGAAAAATGAAAATTCAACTTTTTTTTTTTTTTATCAATCGGCATTTATTTATCAGGTCGATACGAAAATAATTTTCTATTTTTTTTTTTTTTTAATACATGGGTATATGAATACTACTACAATTTTTATGAAAAATAATTTTTGTATGTCTGATGCGGCGAGTTTACTGAGGTTCGGCGAGGTATTGCTTTAGGCAAAGTATGATCACGTTATTATATGACGCGGTTCTTTGTACTTTGTATACATGTATATAATAAATGTTGTATTGAGAGGGAACAACATATATTCATGTGCACGTGAGGAACAATGTTCAATGGCAAATATACTCGACCTTTCACAACAGTCCTGGGGCTGGCTTAATTAAACTGATTCTTTAACGTCCATCTAATGGGTGGCTTGTTACGTGTCCGACCAGTTAAAATAATATCGATTTACTGCAAGACTTTATATACATTTTACAATGTTCATTATATATAAACTTTATTTTTGTATCTTTTCTTCTTTTACACCCTATAGAAAATCCTCATATCTACCACGACTCAATTTTTTATACTCTTTCTTTCTTTCTCTGAAGAGATCATGAATGCAACAGCGATATTGTTAAATTTGTGAAAAAAATAAAAAAAAAAATCACTGATGAGATACACCATTTTCTACGAGGGATAATTCAATAATATTTTATCGAACGCTCGTTAAGGTTAAACCACGAGTTCCACGCTAATTGGCGGAAAATTCATCCCCAGTCTCGACTAAATAAAAACATAAAAAAATTTAATTAAATGTAATAAAATTAAAAATAATTATAAAAAACTCGGTCGTATCTTTGGTTAATGATTTTCATTCAACTATATTGTATTTATAATACTTTTAATGATTTAATATTAAAAGGATAACGATCATAATTAGTAAATACAAATTGATTTTTCATTTTGAAATATATTCTGTTATTTATTTATTGATGTCGATATTTTCGACCAGCTTTGATGGGAAACTTGCTCTTGTTTCTGACGGCCGATATGTTGATATATATAAACATTGAACTTTGTCGATTTTTCATTCACTTTATTTTTTATTTTCAAATGGTTTGATCGATTATTCTAGGTAAAATGAGAGAGAAAGAGTGAGTGAGCGTGGACTTTGATAGACTATGGCAGTAAATTGTATGTGTGTGTGGTCGGACGTTTAACGATCTTTACTCCTCATAGAATATATGTGTATGTTTTTGTGAAAATCCTCTCTCATGCTACACTCAATTCCCATGAGGTAGGAAAACTGGTGGAAAGTGTTAGCTTCCACCTCGAACCAAGCCAACCTCGGCCATCAAAGATTCAATGCTCTTGCACGCACCCAACACAGCTATATAACTATCATATCGTTTCAACCCCCAACTCACTTTCAAAACATTTTACTCGTTCAGAGTTTTAAAACGGCAAAATGAATACGTCAATTAAAAACTAGCCAGCTAACGATATTTCGAGAAAGATAAACTGAAAAAGTGAGGTAGAAAAAAAGTTGATAATCATTTTCAAAAGATAACAGCAAATAAAAATATTCAACCATTTTGTTCGTCATTTAATTTCTCTGACATGCGATAAAGACATCTATGTGTGTTTGGTTTAACAAAAAAATATTTTCATTTTAAATATTAAATTTAAAATAATATTTATTTAACTTTGAAATATTTTGATAAATTAAAAAAGTTATATAAACTTGATGTTTCAAATTATAAATTTTGTTATAATTTTTTTTTCTCAACTTGTAAAAATATTTTTTTTTGATTATGTTATCGATTTGCTATATATACATAAAGAAAAATAAAAAATTTAAGGGTATTTGTATTGTGCGGTTGCCAAGGTGACGTTGATGATGTCTAAAATCCAAGTTTAATCCCTCAACTGAATGACTTTATATATATACATTGTCTCGAAAGAAAACTGAAGGTAATTAATTAAGTGCTCTTCTTTTGCTCCGATAATTTTTTTTTTCTTATTTTTAAACACAACGTTTTTTTATCACGTAAAATCACTGAAAATTACCTGGCTGTCTCACACTTATCCCATCAACAATTCTATTAAAATTTTTCACGTATAAGTTTAATCATGGAATTATGGTGTCTGAAGAATTCTCAATGAAACTAAGCATTTTTTTTCATCGACCTGACGTGGAATTTAACGAATCTTTTAGCCATTAAAATCACTGAATCAATTATCGGAAGATAGGGAGATATTCCCCGAATGAATATTTAAACTGTGGGGTATTAAATTGAGATAAAAAAAAAGTGAAATTTTAAAAATATCCGTGAATGGGACGATAAGAGCAGACGTTGTTTATTGGTCTTTTAAAGATAAATGTCTTCTCGTTCTTCGTCATAAAATTCCATTGTATACCCTACAATTTTGTCATTCACCCTTCCTGTATTTTACTTATATTGTTGTCAGGCAATAACTATATACTTCCCATCGTTTATTACACTCAACTCTTGTTTTTTTTTAATACTGTGTTTTTATTTTCAACAGCATAAACACTTGTCTCTTTTGTAGCCTTTTGAATTTTAAATTTTTTAATAAATAATGACAACCCCTTCAATACTTTATTGACTATTCAAACTGTTAAAAAGTTTTAAACATAGATTTGTATAACAAAAAAGAAAACAATCTTGATTTCATAGACCAACGATACCTCTGCAGATTACGTCTCTTATTACGATATCCAAAAAAATATATATACAATTGTGTTTGCACATAAAGGAAAGACATGAGCAATTTTTTTTTTTTTTAAATTTAATTTTTTTTTAAAAGTAAATAGAAAAACTTGAAATAAAATTTTAAATTATAATTTTTAGAGATTTACTTAAAAGACAAAGTTTTTTTAAAGTGAAATAAAATATACGTATATTCTGATTTGTTCAAGACACTTATAGAACAAAGTTTTGTTTAAAAATGCAGTGTAAAGATGGATGAACAAAAGATTGTTCAAAAAGAAAATCAAACCAGTTTGATATTTAATTTACACTTAGATCTAGCATGTCATTTTAACTTGCATCCGCGCCAATATTGTTTTTTTTTTTAACCAATGAAATTAAAAAAGTGCCAAAAGATGAAAACTGAAAATAAACGAGAGATAGAGACTAGCACAAAATTAGAGACCAACTTGGAAGTTCAGTACGTTTCAATTATTTGCAAGAAAATAAATCGGCAGACCATGGTGAATGAAGTTAAACTATACTTTTTGTTTTTCTTTATATTTTTTCTATTGATCTGTTGTTTGTGCAATTTTTTTTATTTATTTTCTATTTGTCTATTTGTCGTCTTTGAGCTGAGCAAAAAGCAATTGAATTCTTATAAACTATTTTATACACAAGGATAATATTTTTTAAATTTTTATCCTGAACCCGTTTTAAGTATCTCGCTATTTAAGCTTTGAAAGTAAATCACAGGTCATTATTCATCGCAAAAAATTTTTATATAAATAAAAAGTTGATTTTTTTTTTTTTCAATGTATACAAAATAGCACATACAAGTCGCTTGTGTAAAACTAGTTTTTGATGTTAACATTAATCTCGTGTATTTTATTTTTATTATATTTTTCAAGATACTGAAAATAAATTCTATAATAAAAAATAAAAAATAAAGAGTAAAAATTGATAAATGACATCTAGGATTTTTACAACTGGTAAAGCAAAATTTCCGGACGATCTTGACCCCGTGACTCGTCTAGATCGATCTATGTCGCTATGTTCGTATCACATCGGTTTTCTTCAGCAAAAGAATAAAGAAAAAGAAAAAAAAAATTAGGAAATGTAAGATGAGAACGAGGGTGGTCTTCCAGCGTGGTTAACAGGGGCAAAGAGGAAGTTACAAACGATCGAGCGAATCGTTGGCATTAGTCTTAGTCAGAATCAGAGATAAACCAAATGAGGAATAGGCACATTTCTCCGTAACACATTTGCCATTTTCCAGCAGACTCATACCTTTTTTTTTTTTTCTATAAATTTATTTTTAATTTTTTTTACATTTACTTTCAATTTACATTCTTGTTGTATAATATACATCAGCGTAGTAATAAAAGTCTTGCAAATTTAATTTCTTATTTTTTATGAAAAAATAAGAAAACTTAATTTTTTTTTCTTTGATCAGCAAATTACAGTGTATATTAAGAGGGGAAAAAAAATTAAATTGAAAGGATAAAAAATAAGTGAATAGCAATTAATTTTTATTTGAATTTTATTGAGGATAAATTGACTTGGGTGTTTATAGCTATAAATAAAAATTCATTTAATTTATATTCATTACATCGATTGTTATCAATCGGTGAATTCTAAAAGCGTTAATAACACATTTGGTTATCTACTCTATGACTATTAACAACAGTGGACCTTCAAAAAAGTCGATCACTCAAATAAATTGTTCTTTGTGTTATAAAACTTTGCGAAAAGTAAAGAGAGATACATAAAATATGGTTAAAAAAGCTCAATATTTTTTCATACAATGCCATTTGAAGATTTCACCACTATTTTTAACTTACCCTCGGTATATATGTACAGTTATGGTAAGGTTCAATTGAAGAATATTTATAGCGATTATATCTCGAGATGTATATGAATGGTGACAAAAACAAACAATACAAAGACAAAAACATGAGGTGAACTATCGACAGTTTATTCACATAAATCGACAGGGTACTCAGTAAATTGGTTCCGAATCTTTTTTTTAATATCTTAAATTTTGCATGAATCAATGAGTATATTAGTTCAATTTCTTCGTGATTCCTGCTAATCGATTGAATGCTATTTCCACTTTGTCATTAACCGGAAATGAAAAAAAAGAGATTAAAATAATATTAATATCATAAAAAGTTTTAATACTCTTATTGTTAAATGAAGAAAAAAAGAACTGCTCTAAAATACTCAGGAAATTTAAATTTTCATCATTATCAATTTCCATTTATTATTAATTATAAATCACTCTCTTTTTTTACCGTGGTTTTGAAAAATTATAAATATAGAATATAACTGAATAAATTACATTGATAAAAAATTCAATATATTTATTTTTAAATAAAACTTAAAATAATTTACTAAAAATAATTCAATTCAAATAAAAAAAATATCAAGTTAAAATAATCAAACTGTATAGCTTTAGAGAATTATTGGTTTAACAAATAAATGTTATTGAATTCTATTTGCCTTTGACTTTGACCAGCTTGAACTATTTTAATATAAAAGTCGAAAAACCAAAACCAACAGCAGTACAATCTGGATCTGGTCAATGGCGATAAAATATTTTTTTTTGTTTTGGTGTGCTACATTTGAATGCAATTCTAATAAATCAAATAACAAAGTTTTCAGTCAGTTTGATAGATAAAAGATTCAACTTTTATTTTCTACTAAAAATAAAATATATAAAAAAATTCATGGCTGAAGAGGCTCAAAGGATTTTCATCAGTTCCCAAGACTCGATCTTGATTTTAACACTGCAAAAAAATTCCATATAAATATATATTGTGATTGATTTGACTGACTTAACTGGCTGGGTTTATATAAAATATTTTATTATATTTTTTAAAAAGCACAATTTAAATAAACTGCAATATGACAAATTTAAACTTTGGATAAATCACTTTGATTTTTTTGACGAATAAATTTTTTTTTTATCCAATATCAAGTAGAAAGAGAAATTTTAAATTTAGTTAATTTTAGATTGTTTAATATCTTTTATCTTGTATAACAATAATATCCTATTTATTTGTGTTTGAAACGTGACTATAACATTTTGCTCGTTTTCATGAATATTCCAAATGACCCAACAAATTAGTCGACTTATGTAAGATACACTCTTATGTTATCTCCTAAGAATAACATTTATCATTCTAAAATATAAACCTTCTCGATATATAGAGTTTAATTTACTCGAAAACTAAATTTAATTTTATAGACAGTATTTTCATCAACAAATGTTTTTAGTCATCAATTTTATGATTATGTTCATTGCTCATTTTGATTATATATGTTAGGTCTGAATGTACACACGTGGAAGATAAAGAATCCAATAAAATAAAGTAGCACAACGATGAGTCATGGCAGTGTATACCATTCGTTTTCTAAAGTGTTTCGAGAAATCTTTTTCTGTACTTTTAGTAAAAAAGATAGAAAAGTAAAAAGAAAAATTGAGTTAAAAAAAGAAAAAAAAATAGATACTTTTCACCCCTTGACAGTCCAGCCAGCTGTAATGTCAAATGATTCAAAGACTCTCTCGTAGAGTACTCGACCCTCTTCAGTATGATATACATACAGTAGTTGTTGAGGGTGGATAATCACAGAAATGGGTATTTTCGAAAAACATGTACTATTATTTTTATTGCTAATATCCTACGGGCTATACATACGTTCTCGGAAATAAAAATATTCAACCTTGAATATTTTAACTGGCAACTTTATGGATCATCACCAAAATCTCAGATTACAATGAAATGTCAATGTTGCCATTGTTTGACAAAATTTTATAAATATTTTCTTAGAAAAAAAAAAATTTATTTCGATTCTTTTTTATTCTTACTTTTTACGATTCATTTTTATTAGCTTATTTAGGATAATGATGTGTTAGGGTGGATGTTTTTTAGTATTTTTTTTTACTTCTGTGTGACACACTCAAACTTGTCAGTATATAAAATATAAAATTTTTTTATATTTTTATTTATTTCTATTTTTTAGGGTTACATTCTATATAAAATTTAGCGATAAAAATGATAATAATTGGCTGATGATTTAATAGCAAAAATAAAAAAAAAACGATAATAAAAAATTTGGATTTTTTTATCGACAATGATGAATAAATCTGGACAAGGTTCAGGAGTTTCATTTGGTAGATGAATTGCCCACCGGCGACCGAGTGCTATCATTATAAATCATGACATAATTACACGACCTCACGTACACGGCGAAAATATCTGGTGCAACACTCTTTAGATATCCCCGATATCCAGTGCTTATTCGATGTACAGCTTTGATTTTAAATTTTATAGATGGATATATATATATATTATTATTATTTAATTTATATATATGTCAGTCTACCCAGCAAAATAGTCACCAATTTCTGTACTTCCGCAAAATAAAATATTTCTATTTATGCATTTTGGTAATACGGATGACTGCGCTATTCACAAATTTTATTTTATATTGCTTTTATTAATTAATATTAATTTTAGGTTTATATTGTTTTTAATTTACCGTTGTATAATTGAAATATTCATTGCTTTACAGACATTAATACCGTGATGCTATTAAAATCCATCATATGATGATTTGCTGCATTAATTTTTTTATTTTGATCGTAACTTTAACATCTTTGTTTGTCCATGTGAAAATAAAAAAGCATCACATGATCATACAATAATACGTATTTTTTATTTAATTAAAAGATAGATATTGTATCTGGTATACTGCAAATTGACAATTTTTTTTTCAACTTCAATATCAAGAGTTGGAACATTTATACATTTTTGTTTCTCAGAAACAAAAAAGTATGCAATGAAGTTTTATATGTTGTATAGAAAAAAAAATCATTGCGATTTAATCATAGCACATTCGGTCAATGTATTGCCTCCAGAATATATGTATACCGATTTATTCCGATTACATCGGCAATCTCGTGTTCGTTTCTCACTCGTGAAGCTCGCGGTGCAATGGAGCCATCACCGATTTCATTTTCGCTTTAAAAAAGTTCGCTTGCCTCAGCATTTTGCCACGTGCTTTCACTGCAGCCACATAGCTATTAGCTATCCCTCGACTATTCTCATAGAGCTTAGGTCGACATCAAATTTAAAAAAAAAAAAATTTTATGTCATTTTTTTTATTCGTTTTTGAAAAAAAGAAAAGAAACCCTTTTTTTCACAGATAAAAAGGTGAGAAACTGCATTACACAGTTTTGTTAAATTTTATGTTATTTAAAAAATAATAATTTTTTTTCTTTCTCTTTATTGCTCATGGCATACTGGAGAAATAGACACTTTGTAATCGTTGTATTTTGTTGAGGATAAAGGTATGAAAGTGTCGAGCTATTTGCAAAAGGGATTCAGGATCCTCTTGCGCACATCGTAATCCTGCGGGACAACAAAACGAATGGACTTTCCACTTCTACTCCGGTTTTCAAAGCTCAAGTCTAACTCACCCTCATAAAACTTATGTCTCTTAATGGCTAACAGTTTTGTATGTTTGGATGCTACTGCATTTTGAAATCCCAGTCGAAATAAAGAGTGTCATTTAAAAGTGATGGTAACAAAAGGGACATTTAGACGAGTGGTATTGCTGGTAGTAGAACTATGCTGAAAGCCGAAATGTCATGACTATTCTACATTTTACGAGCAAAACACAACCAGCCTCAAGGGTTTACGCAATTTTTTTTCCTTTTTTTTCATCTTTGTACGAGTAATGTCCATGTGGTTGATGTACCAGTCTCTTGTTTTATCTAGGACATAAAAAATAATATTATTACTCTCATATTATACGCTGTATTTTTTTTTATCAAACTATAAATCTGAACATAAAATTACCAAGTAATTTTTATTTTTTTCCCTCTATTATTTTTTCCGTATAGAAAATTTGAAAAATTCGTTAAATATAATGTTAACACAGTTTACGAAATATTTTTTTTAAATTTGACTTCATCCGTGTTATATATCGGTCATTGTAAATCGAAATAGATGGTTAGGGTAGGTCATGAATGTGTTTTGCCATTCTATTTTTTTTTTTTTTTACTTATTTCATCCCAACAGACTGGCAAGTTTTCTCTATAACGGGAATACTGGAAGTGAACTATCCGAGTATTTTCAAGGGATTGAGTTTGTTACGTACCTACAAGCTGAAAATATATACTTCTTGTTGCTTCTTCACTTCAATGATTCGTCTTATTTTATGTACAGACTTTTATTCTCTTTTAACTTTGTTTTTTATACTCCAATTTTTATATTTTCAGTTCATTCAACTTTAAAATAAAGTTTCTATCATTTTTTTTTTTGTTCTATTCAATTCAGTTTCTGGTGCATTACATGTATATTAATTTTTTTGTTTTATATTTTTTGTTACAGGTAAGTAAATCAAAACTTCCGAGAATAACTGTATATTTTATATACAATGATGTCAAACTTTTACCCGACTCATTAATTTCCAATGGAGTTGGTAAGTAACAATAAAGATTAATCCATTATTAGTATTCAATTCTCGTTTAAATATGAAATTTTGATTATATTACTCTGAAATAATAGCTTGAAAAATTTATTACTTTGGCGAGAAATCGATAGAGCTTTTAATAATTCCCCGTGTATACATGTGTATAAAAATTTCATTGTTTTACACTGCAATTTGACTGGTACAAAAAAAAAAATATTACAAGTGCACCTGCAAAAGGCTATTTCTTATGTAACATAAGTTTTCATTTTTCTTTCGCGAACTATAAAAAGCACATATATAAAAAAAAAAAACGAGTTACTTGGAAAAGTGTTCAAATGCAACGTAAAACAACCGGTAAATTTATTTTTATTTTTATTTATTAACGGCCTCAAGTGGCTGGTCAAGCACGAGGGAGCTGGTTAACTTGTATTTTTCCTCTCGTCGTTTTTTTTTTCTCAAGTGTCAACGGGGCCGTAATCACCAGTAAAATATGAAACTCGGCAAAAATATATGTATCGCCAATTGTGTAGCTACTTTGCTGACAACTTAAGTTAAAAGAAGGTGGTAAAAAAATAATATAGAGTTAAAAATAAATAATTTTTTTATATATTCGCAAAGATGTAGGTTGAACTGGATATCTCCAGATAATAATCACTAAGCCCAGTTCAACTGCATAATTTGGCCCAATTTTAATTTTACTTTTATCTCATCAACTAAATTGTTTCGTATCTTAAAAAATAATCATGAAATATAACATTGCAACAAATAATTATACACGTATGTCTGTATATTTAAATACTTTATATAACTGGTTCAACTTGAACATTTGTTAGTTGCATATATGGCGAGCATTCGAGTCAAATGTATACATAACTTTTGGGTTAAAAATATAAATTTCGAGTGAATTATCGTTTGTAAAAGTGTATTTAACAAAGTCGTATTTACCGTGGCACAGATTTTCTTTCCGTTGGATAGCAACTGTTGTCAACATGATGTTTGTATTCATATTTACATAAAATATTTTAAAATTCATTCATTGAGTTGAATATTTGAATTTTCAACGAAAATACCATTGACTGTTTTGATGTAGTTCAGGCCCTTCACCATCCCTTGAGACAGATTGCAAAATTATAAAAAAAACTACCCAAGATTGCTAATTTTATTACAAACAATAAAAACAATAAATATAAGGAAAAAGAAAGCTGTTAAACCTTTTTTTTTTGAAAGCTTTTTTATTCTTTTTAAAGGTTATACACAACATAATATATTTTCACATTTTCATGATTATATATAACCAAGATTACTTGTATTTATACAATCACACTTTGAATTATTTAGAGTTTGTGTAATTGAATTTAAAGAGTCCAAGAGATTATCATTATAGCGCAGTATACACGACTCTCATGAACAGTAGTATAGATCAATATACGTGGAGACTTGCATGTTTGTCAATAGAAAAAAAAAAGTTTAACTCCGACATTCTGTTCTGAATAACTGATTCAAAAAATTCTTTCTCATTCTCCAACACAGTATATCTTTCTCTTTAGCTTGTAAGTTTAATTCTTCGTGTCTCTCTTTTACATCCAAGGGATTTAAACTCGATGTGTACAAATGCATAAATCAGACTGGGCACGTTGATAGATCCAATAAAGACTAAACCTAAAAAGCAATGTTACAAAGAAAAAATAAAGAAATAAAATAAAAAAAAAAAACTGTGTTGTACACTAGAGTTTTGGCACATACCATCCACTCGTTTCATATACTTTAGAATGGGCATATAGAAACTAATAAAAGCAATTCAATATATGTTCAGACGGTGCCTACAATGTTAGTTGAGAAATTTTGTACTCGTAGGCCTGAAAAATGGTAGGGTAAAAAAAGATGAACGAGAGTAGAAGAAAAAAATTGAAATACGAAAATGTTTAGTGGGCAAGTTCGAACAACGGCTGTCAAATTAATGGCACCCTCATTCCCAACTGCAGTCTTAACTTTTGTTTTCTTTTTCTGTTATATATTTTGTTCTTTCGTATTATTTCATCTTTTTTTTTATATTATACCTTCTCACTTCTTGTACTATAAAACTACATATATCAAAGCAAAACGTATATTGGAACAGCCACCGAATTACCGATAAATAACTCGTTATTGAATTAAGCTTTGCTATCCTGAGTCACATCACGTCAGGCCTTTTTTATTTGTTTCTGGGTTCTGTTGTTGTTGTTATTTTTTTCCTCATATTAAAATTATTATTATTGATTTATTGTTAGTCTGTTTTTTGTTTTTGTTTTGTACAATAACGAGCCACTATTATGAAGTATACATATATGAGAGTGTTTATGTGTGTTTATATATTTATGTTGAATTTTGGATAGAAATTTTGCAAACGCAGTCTGAAAGTATACTACACTAAAGATGCATGATTGGAGTGAGTGCATATTGGTCTACATGATGTTGCATTAGCTGTTTGCATGTACGGGTTCATGTAAAGTATTTCCTCGAGTACAATAGCCATATGCCTTTACAAACATCAACAGACAAATACAGACATAGTGAACAAAATATACTTGATGTAGGTTCAACTAGGAATACATGTATGAATATGTATATATGGGTTTTGGGGAAATTTGCAAGTTTCGTAACAATATAGATTTTCATTACATCATTAATTGTTTTATCGTTAAACTTGGTATTTTAAAATTTTGAAAAGTAACAAATAATTGAATGATATAAAGCTGATTGTAGTAATAATTAATTTAATGTTTTCATAATTACCAGTGATATATAAATAGTTGAAAGATTTAAATTGATAATTTTATTTTTTGTTAATTTCACACTTGGAAAACATTGAATGTTCACATCAATTTTAAAATAAAATATTTAATTCAAATGTCGTTTGAAAATTGAAAGGTATTTTTATTCGTGTGAAAAGACGATGGAGTAATGCAACGAAAAAGGTATAGCGACATGAAGCAGATTGATCGACTACAATCCGTAGTCCCAATCTCGTCGGAAGCCACAAAGTTATGGCTGTAAAGTAATGTTAAGTCGGAAACGAATCTTTGGGTAATGTGGTTTTGGGTTTAAATATACAGCCAAGTTCTCTATATACATGTATGTCACTGTGAATTACACATATCTACTTACTGAATGTATAGGTTAAATTTTATTTAGTTTATATATGCATAGCTTCACTGCGTATCCAACGACGATAATCGCGATTGACAAGCGAGAATGCGCTACCAATCGACCTTGGATGTATCACCTTATATCCAATTCAAGTACCTGTATATCTTCGACCACGAATATCTTCGATTTAATGTTCCGGGAAAACGATTTTGTACGTGACTTGACTAACTGTTATACGTATAATATAAAGAAAAAAAAATAAATTTGTTATATTTTTATTTTATTCTTAAATGACATTATTCTTTTTTTTCTGAATTAAAAAACTCGAATTTCATTTTTATTTACAATTTTTCATAAATCCATATAATGAAAAGAAGTGGCCGTTCCTTGCAAACACAATTTTACGTAAACTATCGGTCCGATTAATATAAAATTTTGCATGGACATTAGCTTGGGAGAGTTTGAATTCTCAAAAAAATTATTATTTCATTATCTTCAGGTTTTTTGAATTTCTAACTATTTAGATTTCGAACGAATTGCTTTTCGTACTATTTAGATTTCGATCGAATTGCATACTAATTATTTGTATTGGTATTTCGAACTATTTGAATTTTTATTTATTTATTCATTTATTTTGATTACGTAAAAATAAAAAAAATAGTAACATAAGCATTACCCTAGCGAAGCCAGGTACGGCCGACTAGTTTATAATAATATCAAGTTAATCATTCGAATTTATATTTACTCAGTTCACTAAATTCAGTTATATAGTAATTTAACTACATAAAAAAATAATATTTTACAATTTTTCTCTTCTTTCTTATTCAGAGTTTTTATAATTAAATTTTTTTCAAATTTGTAACTATAAAAAAAATTTAATCTAAAAACAAGTTTCTCAGTAACAGTTGAAATTAAACTTAATAAACAGCTAATTAAATTACAATAATTTTGAGAATTTCAAATTTAATATGTATTAATATTGGAAAAAGTTTATTACATTTTATCCGGGTTGGAAATAAGAGAACTTAATAATTGTCAGTTGAAAATAAAATTTTCCATTGCATCAAAAATTATTACAATTAATCTCTATGATAGTAATAAATTAATGATAATATTAAATTAAAAATAAAATAAAAAATATGAATCACAAAAGTAAATTCTAATATAAAAATTTAAAATCAATTTCTAAGAAAGAAATGAAAATTGTTTAAAATCATTTCTCGTACCAGAGATGAAAAATACAAGCGAATGAATAATTGCTGATTCAATTAACGTACAGTAATATTCAAAACTACAAATGCAAAGTGAACACAACATTTTGTTTTAGTATAATTTAACAAGGTTACTGTTGTACAGTTGAAGGCACAGGTTTCGTATCTTCAACTAGACCAAGTATATAGAATTGAGCATCCAGAGATGTAAAATTTGTATTTTACTTTTTTATCTGTAATTTCACTATGACATAAACTCACAGTGATATTTTATCATCATAAAATAGATTAATTTTATATACATAGATCGTTGATATAATTAAATGTAAAAAATAATTGAGTATTCTCATCAAGTGTTAATGAAACAATGGTGCACAAAGTGGCTCAGCACAATAAACACTTTTGAAATTGGTTATTTTCCACAGCGTTGACGATTGTATGTAGTTGTACGTCAACCACAGAGATTATTATGTCTTTGTTTTTCAACTTCTCTTTCTCAAGTCCCTTCTTTACAGTTTCTTCATTTTTACTACTCATTTTTATTTTTTTTAAATTTTCCTTCAGTTTTATATCGCAGCTTCTTCATCTATTTCATGAGAAGTTCCAATCTGATTCTCGCGTTTTCGTAAAAGCTGCAAAATACTACATAGTAAATCCAGCTAAAGCCTTTGACAAAGTTTCTCCGACTGTTTTTTTTTTCTTTGCCTCACAGGCAGAGAGCCAAAAGGTCATACCATCACTGTCAAATCTTTTCATTATTTTAACTCTTTTTTTTTTTTTTCTCTTTATTATTCTTTAATCCCATTTAATTGGTTTGTCTGCAATTTTAATCAATCAATCGAACTAATGAGTTTAATTCCTTCATGAAACTCTTCATAAAATAGACAATAAAATTTTATAGAAAAAAAAAAAATATTTGACTTATCCAGACTCATTATATACAGATGTATACATTTAGAGTAATTTGCAATAAATTTGAATTATCATTGTATATAGTAAAAATACTTTAGGAAATAAAAGATGCTCAAGGCATTGAAAATACGATGGTCCACTCTCACACTGAACTCAAGCAAATACTCATCAGTTAATGGAGGCCGCAATTAATAACGTTTGCATCGTTTATCATGTCGATCCACGCCTCGACTTGGTTTTGATTTACCACGATTTTAACAGCCGCAGGAAAAGTTCTATTGCCCTCTTGCCACTCTCTTCATCACTGACATTACAGTCTATGTATTCACCTTTTGCACTTTCACGTATATATATATATAAGTTATATCAGTTCACTTTTGGATGAGCATTATACAAAATGAAAACAAAAAGAAAATTGAAAAATAAAAATAAAATCTCGTCTGACTAAGCAACTCAAGTAATCATCCAACTGATGATGAGTTAATGACTATCGAGACGAGTCAATGTACTCGATGGTATTTCTCTCGTGTGTATTTTTTTAATTTTATTTATATCAGATGAAAGATCGATCGACGAAAAGTCATGGAAGGGTGTGAAATTGAGCAACGGAAAAAATGTGTGTGAATGTGTTCGAGAACCCTTGCTAATTAAGCGATCCTCTCTTTGTTAAAAGATTCATGAGGACCTCGTTGGATCGCACAAAGTAAATGGCCAAAAACCCTGTGTGATTTTGTAGTGGCTGATTTTAAACTAGTCACGTGGGAATACTTCTGGATATATATTTTATAATTAGGATAAAAAAAATAATACAAAAATAAATTAATGCAGCTATAATAAATAGGGATAAATTGATTTTTTTTTTTTATTTTTACACGAAAAAATAAAGCTGTATAGGAAAAATTAATGAAAAATTCAAATGAAAAATTGTACGTTTGTGAAAATGTTATTTTTTTCATTTCAATTAAAGTATAAAAATAAAATAAACACTCGAGATTGAACGAGCCGTTTGATGATAAAAAAGAAGGATATATATGAAAAAAAGGAGACTAAATAAAGCAATTTCTTATTTGAGAGAAGAGAAATATTCAAAAGTTGTATACAGAGCGTTGAGTTGTCGAGTGCTGTCGAAATTCGTTACAAAAGGGGTGTGAGTAGCATTGCTTTTTGGGAGCCCTTGTTGATCAATGAAGGACATCTTGACTCTCAATGATTCAAAATAGACTAACAAGTAATTTTTCATAAATAAAAGAAAAAACTAGTATTATTATTCGGCTTAATCTTATTTTTTTCTCATCACTTTGTACTTTCAAATATAAATTATACATCATGTTGTACATCTTGATTGAGTTTAAATTGAGTTCTAAATTTTATTACCTGTAATTTTCTTTATAATCTTCGAAGGATTTAAAGTAACACGCATATATACTCTTAATAACTACCCCTTGAAATTTTTTTTCATATGCTCTTTATCATCAAGTTTAATTTACATGATCAAAATGAATAAATAGTAAAATATAAATTTATATAATCATACAATAATATCTCAAGAGACATCAGGAGATAAATGTATCCTTTCGTGTTGAATATCAGTGAAGTTTGCATGAGTGCATAATGTTATCAATTAGTAGTCTGGTATAAACAAATTTATGAAATTACTTTTAATAGTCTTAAAATTATAATTCTATTTAAATATGCCAAGAATTTTTCCCTATATTAAATGACTATTGAGACAATATATATATAAAATTTGTACAAAAGTAAGAAGGAACTCTATCATGATGATAAAATGGGGGATAAGCACGAATAACAAAAAAAAAAGTAAGAAAAAAATTTAAGTGAAGGTAGAAGCGTCTTGTTTTGCACGATTTGTGCACACTTGCTGCACAGGATGAATGCCATAAATATTGTCTTATCTATCCACAAAAAGTTAGGGGCTAAGCTACTAATTAAAGGTGTATTAAACCAAGACTAGTCATCATATTTTTCTTAGCAAGTATGAGGGTGAATGAGGCTGAAAAATGTTTGTGTATATATAAATGTGTAATAGAAAAAAAGCAAAATAAGAGTCCAGACTTTTGTTAAAAGAAAGGGTGTGTGGATGGGTGGAAGGGTGGCTGGTTGGTTGAGTAAGGAGAGGCTGTAGAGTCGACAAGACTAGCGGACGGTTAACCGAGACTTAAAATTTATGATAAAGGCGGGTTGCCTGGGTAGCACCACGTAGCGTGCAACGGGGTTATCAGAACCGTCGTCTCGGATATGGGGTGTGTCCAAGTTGGGTTGAAAACTCAAGTATATACCATATTAACCCTCTACCCCACTAACTCAACAACATTTATTCACAATCTTCGTTAAATGTTTGCTCGATTCTAACCATTCACATATAACAATTGCTCGAATTTTCTCTATTTTTTTAAAATTATTATTATTCAAATAGCAATAAATATAAATAAATAAACAATAAAAAATCAATTGATTTTTTAAAATTTATTCAACAAATATTTATATGTACAAATATTTTTATTGATTTTATTTTAAACATAAACAATATTATATTGTGTTAAATTGAATTAATTTTTTTTTCTATTTGTTATGATTGTACTTTACCACAACTATTTGATAAACCGTTTTCGTTTGTATACTCTTTTTTACTTGACTCTTGCAATATTCATTCACGATTTGTAAGCTCACATTCAATCGATTTGCAGCATCACGCGATTCTTGCCTCTTAGAGTCTGTAATTTATAGTCAATATATTTGTAATTTGTTTGTATCACGGCTTTCTCTTTTTGTGTTAAACAATTTATATAAATATACCTAGAGACTGTCGTATGAATATTGCGTCAGCAGGTTCTTTGAATATATATATTTCTACAAATGATAAGAACATGGTCGCCGTTGAGTATGCAGTATCTTCACAATGGTTACGACTATTTCAATACAGCCAATGATTTTATCCATCTCACGTGCCAAATTGATATTCCTAGAAATTGTAAAATTAAAGAAAAGTGAGATTATAGAATGAAATTTGCCTCAGATATATACATATATATATATATATATATATATTTTAATAAAATTTTTATCTCTTCATTTTGTTCTGTGTTATTTTGATAATTTTTTTATTTTCTTTGTAATCCGTTTGTTTCAGTATTCGCAATATAATAATTTTTACATTTTTAGCTCGTTTAACATCTTATTTTTCACGAAACTTCCAAGTGGAAATTTAGTCTAGCTTCTGATCAAAACTGGATCAGGAATCCTAATTTGAAATCAGAACCAAATCAGGAATCCTGTTCAGGAATAGATCGGAATGTAGGATCCTCTCTTTTAAGTCCTCTTTTTTTAGAATTCTAATCAGAATCGGATAGGGAACCTGATAGCAAGTATTTGTTATTAAATGAAAAATAGTTTTTCAATTATACTCACGAACTTTAATAAGCAATTTTTCATGAAATATTATAGATTGAGGCACTGACTTAATTTACATGATTTGAAACTCAACAATAATACAATAATACAGTCGTCAGTTTTTCAACTTTTCATTTAATCATATATTTTTATCATATTAAAAAAACTTTATTCAGTAATTATGCATATGTTTAATCGTTAACGAGATAAAGTTGTTTTAAATAAACCAAAAGTTTTGAATCCCTCTTTACCAATATTCTGTAAACGATAGAAATTTTTAATAAAATAAATTTGCCTGTATATATTTAGCCTTGTAAGTGAGGTGTTTTCTCTCCCCTACACTAAACTTTTTTGTTGAGCCTCGGAAAACGGTTTTATTTTCCCAAGGGTACTTGAATCTTTCGAATCAAGAGATTCTACTTTAATTGGAACATTTACGAGCTACGAAAAATTTAACTTAAGTAAACAGTCGAAAAAGGTAAATTTAAAGTCTTTTTTTTTGTTTTTTTTTTTTCATCAATCCCAAGCGTCTAGTTAGCAAAAAAAGGAAAAAAAAAATAAAAAGCAGGCTTGGGCGTGTCAGCTGATCGTAAGGTTACCCAACTTTTTTTTTTTTTTTTTTTTATAATCTTTTTTATTTTCGCCAACTCTGTACACTTAGCACTATATCAGCTGCTTGTTTTTATTTTTTACTCTTTATAAACTACCAGTGTATAGAACGTGACTTGGTCACGCCAACTCATGCCAAAAGATTATAATCAATATAATCTTAGAACTCTTTAACTGTTCTAGCAAAATTTATGATTAACGATTATGCTATATAAAAAAAATTTAAATAAAATTCTCCATGTAAAACAACATAAACATACATATTTTTTTTTGACAGATGGAGATTATGTCAAGACGGAATTGTAATTTGTAAATGATAAAAACAAAGAATAGTTTATGTTAAAAAAAACGACACACAGTCACAAAAAACTGTTTTGAAAATTATGGAAACATTTATCAATGACTCACAATCTATGATGATTTTTTTTTGTCGATTTAAACATAAGAAAAGTAATAATAAAAAAGTACAAACTCAATGCTCGTTTGCGATTAATCTCTGTACTTCTGACAGTAGCATATGAGCAAATAAAAATAAATAAATGTATTTCTCAGAAAAACGTAACAAAGGGTTATCACAAGAACTAAACGTTAATGTATGCTTGAATAACGTGTTGCTGCTTTTAAATTAAAGTAGCAGGTGCATATTGAGGCAAAATGTTTGCTCACTCGACATTTGAAATTCCATCAATTTTACAATTCATTTTTTTCTTTTGTTTTTTTTATTTCTTGACTAGCTACCATCTTGCGTTTGTGAGCCTTTGGTATATGTGTATCTTTGTACATTTTAAACACATAATATATTATGTAGATGCAAAAATATACACATGTATATTTTTGTTGCGCTCAGTAGAAAAGCGACGCAATTAACACCGAAAATTTTGCCAAATGAAAATGAGGTCGTTGGTTGAAGGTTCCCATGAAGTAGAAAATTAGTTAGAGTAAACGAGTCCTTGGTTTCCAAGGAAAATTTAACATTTCTCCTTTTATGCATAAAACCAGGCGCGCATTTTCCTTCAGCTCTCTTGACTTTGGCCAAAGCCAAAGTACTGCAAAGAGTTCGTGCCCTGATTTTCTCTCTCTTTCGTCTGTGACTTAAAACTAGATATTCTATACTTGATATTAGTTTGAGCAACGAGAAGTTAAAATGCATACAAACTTTGGTGTGATGTCTTGTGAAAATTGAGGCTTCTTTGATATATCAATTGCGACGGAAATTGCAGCAACAAAACTTTCACAATTGTTGTATCTATTTTTACTTGAAAAAAAAGAAAAGAAAAATGTTCTTGCATCACATATATGCGATACAGGACAAAAGATTGAAGCCAATTATATATATATCAGTTCAGCTTTAGATCTTTTCTGACTCAAATTCTGTTTCGCAGTGCAATCACTGTGTATATCTATATCCTATAAGTCGCATACGTCAAATATACTACATAGTGAATCTGACCACCCACCCTTATCTTGTTCCAGCTAGAATTTCTTTTTTTCTACATTTATTTTTCAGTTCTATTACCTTCTACACGATGCTTAGCTATCCTATTTTAAACCATTTCTCATTTTTTCTTCTTCCAGACCGTTCGTCATCGTATATGATAAAAAATATACTCTTCGTTCCGAATTTCTTGTCTTGGCTCTTTACTCTTCTTATATCTCATTCTTTTCTGCTATTTTTTTTAAAACTTTTTTTTACGTTTTCGAAGTAATGGTCCCTGGCTGATGACAATGAAACGCAGCCGGGAAACGATAAAATGACAAATTCGATGTTCTTTTCTCAATCATTTTTTTTTTTTCTTTCTATTTTACCATTAACTTTCATCCATTATCTTCATTCCATTTTTTTTAAACTACCTTTTATTGATTTGTATTTTTTTCTCTCGACAAGACAGAAAAACGGTAAAAAAATAAATAAAATATACAAGTTTGTGAAAAAAAATTTAGAAGTCATTTTCTAAAGGGGAATTTTATCTGGATGGATTATTACATGTCTGGAAATATTTTCGAGTGCGTGTGAAAGTCTAATATTAGAGCGACAATTCTTCTGAAAAAGTTAGCACACAAGTGATATATTTTCTTAAAACATACATGTAAAATGTCTTTATTATATGTTTGGTTAACCATGGAATTACTCGGTTTATGTACGAAACAGAAAAAACGTCAAAAGAATAACAATATAATGTGAAACTATTTTACAAAGATTTTGAATTTCTTGCCTAGCATATATATTATTAGCCGGAAGTTACATTGTCATAGTCAAAACTAAAAGAGACATTTTTATTGCGGAAGCATCTTATGGTAAAAATGCCAGCTGTCACAGCAAGTCAGAGACCCTCTGATTCAATGAAGTATTTTCCAAGTTAAAAGAAAACAAAAAAATAGGTTTAAATAAAGCAGCAAAACTTTACCCATACAAATTACGCGTTACCCATTTATTTTATTTAAATTCACAACAGTTATACAGTTAATATAATTTCATTTGTCAAACTTTGTAAAAAAAAAATTTGATAAATCTAATATACAAAAACTTGATATAATTTCATTAAAAACTGCTTTGATAAAGAAATATACTTGACACAAAATTATATCTAATCTATTAGGAAAAAAAAGAAGGAATTTTAGATGTAGCAATTATGTTTGAATTGGACTATGCTCAATGTGTATATTTCTAGGTGAGTTATCTAAGGAATAGTGCATTGAGAATACCTCGTATACTCACACTCTCGTGTAACTCAGTGTACTTTCTGCAAATGCTTGTGTGCACTTGAATTTAACAGGGCAGGTTGGTGGTTAGTGCATGTACGAATTACGTGGCTCAAGACTGCTTTTAAGGCACAAATATAACGCTAGTCTGAGGGTTTCTGGGAATTTCTCGTTAGCATCCAAAAGCGCGACTAGTTTACGTTTGTGAAGTATAAAGTATACATGTGCAAGTCTATGAGGATATACCTAGGCACATTATAATCGGGGTCGCTGGCGTTTCTATGGGGATGCTCTTGGCTAAGCCAAATGTTGTATACAAAAAACTAGAGAAAAAGAGGAAAAGAAATTGCACGTATAGAGTCGTAACATGTAGAGTGAACATTGAGAGTTATTAAATCGTAGTGTATATGCTGTTTCTTTTATTATTTTTTTTGTTAAACTTGTTTGAATTTCATTTTTATAGATTAAAAAAAATTCTTTCCTTTTGCGTATATCACAATCACTTCACATTGTGTAAAATTTTGAATTTCAAAGTTATATAAAAAGTGACTGGATATAAAAATAGAAAATATAGTACACTTATGAAAAATAAAAAAATACCTCGTTGATTATACGTAGAAAATGAAAATGCTGGCACGTATATGAGAATATATATATTTTACTCATATACTGTGTATTATGTGACAGAGGTTCTTTCTTTTTTTTCTTTTTGATATTTGTTTTTTTCGACATTTTTTTAATACATCCTTTTGGTTGAGTTATATAATTTAAATGGGTCTATTCGTATGTATTCAATGTCTTTGATAGATTTGAGAGTTGAGATAGAAATCTTTTTTCGTTGTGTAAAGTGTATTCAGTCTAAATTTAGCTAATAAATGGAAATTCTGATAATGATTAATTTACGGTAAAAGGTAGTTTATGAACTATACATTTACAGTAACATATCTAGTATGTGTTTTGTGTTCTACATCATGCACTTTATCGAATTTTCAGTTAGAGGTTGATTTTGCTCTCAGTTGAAGCTGCACTATGTGCAGTGGTTAGTCGAACAGTTGCTGGATACGAGGGAGAAATAATGTTATATGTATTCCGAGTTGGGTTTCTGCTATCTTCGATTAGTCGTTGCTGAAGATAGTCCACCAAATGGTTTCTCATTCTGTGTACATTCAATGAGCGTAAAGTTAGCAAAGAGAGCTAGCAAACACTGCTTACGCATGAATGGACGTGGTTGTACTTTTATCGCACTAAAATATACTCGACACAGCGTTAAGTAAGAGAAAAACAGCAGTAAACAATAATTGATCATTTAAAAAACCATCATTAGAAATTTTATTGAAACATTTTGTTCAAAATATTAAATAAACAAATAGAGTTATTTAGCCGAATGGTTTTTTGAGATTCAGTTATTCTTTTGTTGAACATATTTACAAAGTTACTCATTATTTCATTTATTCGCATTTATTTGATTTGTTCAAAATAGCTATCATTTTATTCTATTTACTTGGATTAAATTATACCTAACTTTTGTAACATAGTTTTCTTTGTTATTCTTCACTTTGATTGATTTTCTTTTCTTCTTTTTTTGTTGAAATTTCATCTACAATCAAATTTTGTAAACATAAACATTAAAGTCGATGCAATTAAATGTGTTGAGATTAAATTTCTACAAACCAAATATCTATGTATTTTCTACATAGTATCTCGTGGCAGGAAGTTGAAACTAGTAATGCCAAGTTACACTTCTTGGATAAGCAAAAGCGTACTACTTTGTCCTTAAAACTAAACTAATTTACTACAACTTTTATTAATATGCAACTTTGTTGATTGTACTGTGTACACAAATGTCATGGCAATGACTCGAAACACTTTTGACCTCTAGCCCATACATCTTATTTATTAAAACAGTTTATGCGGTATTTTATTTTCTCACAAATATCACTTAATGAAAATCTTTATCGATACATTTTTTTTATTTATAATTTATATATTTTTTTTCTCTATTAAATTGTCAATTTATATGCGATTTTAGCTCGTTTTTTTTTTTTTTGGACAAACGATCCCTTTATCGTTTAGAGTATTTCCACATCGATAACTTTTCGTCGATAGATCCGGTATAGAGCATCTCGTTTATCCGGGAATTTGTCTCATTTTAACTTCCGGTTGTGTCACTCCTTCCTTCTTTGCTTTACCCACTTTTTCAGAATTTTCACCCCTTAAAGTGCTTATATAAACATAAATTGACGTTGGTTATTGGTGTGTGGGATTTTTTCAAGATTTTCACAACCGTAAATGTGTTTGAAAAAAAAAAATTATGATGTGAAAAAGCGTTGGTGAGAACAAATTTGGTAACGGGTCTGCAATGTGTCGTGAAACGGAAAATAAAATCCAACAGTCCACAAAAGTACTTTATTTTCACTCTTGTATTATTATCAAATTGTCATCAAAATTGATTGAAACAAAATAAAATTGTAGTAAAAATTGTCTACATAAGAAAATTTTCATTTTATTTTTTTCTATTTTATTCACCATTTGTTCATAGACGAGTTACAATATAATAAAATAAAATGAGTCTATAAACTTTACTTGCCATGTCAATTGTCAGTTGGCTTAGGTTTTACTGCAGAATAATTTTTTTCGTCCACCTTTTCTAGAGTTTTGTATTTTTGATTAATTTTATATTTCTCTGCTCCATTCACAGAGTTCACCATCTTCTGATTTAGGTTGTTACATTGAAATTCTCAGTAAAAAGTTTTACTTGAAGGTAAAAATTTTGTTCCGTCTTTTCCTGTCATTTTGTACTATATATATCGTAGAAATAATATTCTCCATTGGGAAATTTTATTTATATTTCACTTATACTTTTTTTCGGCTGACACTTGAACGTATTTCATAAATTTTTATTCTTCAAATATTTTTCGAAGGAACATGACATCTGGCAAAAAATACCGGAATTCGGCAAATTATAAAATTGAAATAATTAGAATTGACTCTTATAACGTTCAGTATAATTATGCTCAAGTGTTATTCAAATATTGGGAGCATAACTCCATAAAATTTCGACCATGAAATATATTACAGAACCATCAGAGCTTCTCAGCCATTTTCAACATTTTCATTCATTTAATTGTTTCAAGAGTTTTAACCACGACTGAGACAAAAATAGAGCTTTTCTGTCGATTTTTAGTCTAAATACGGTAGCTACTTTGAATCTGCTTGTAAATTGATGCACACATACTCATATATATATAGCATAAATTTAAATATGGTGAATTATAAACAATGGTTCCTTTGTATGAATCTTGGTGATACCATAAACATATACTCGACTGATTATCTTACAAGGTGTCGTGTATTTAACGGAAATGGCCAAAGTGTTCAGAGGGACAGTCATATTATGGGCATAACAATACACGAGCATGAAGAGATACGTTGCTCGGTTGTGTATATGCGCGATATCTATAAAATACGTCAACTGAGGTGAAACACCTTTTTTAGAATGAAAGACCATATCTTTACGAGTGGATATAAAATAAAAAACTACGAGTGGCTTGGAAAAAAAAATGAGATCGATAAACTCAAGAGCGGAAGAAAATAAAAAAAGAAATATGGAGTTTAATAAATAATAGTAAATTGGAGAGAAAAAAGAAATAAATAAAAAATGTACACTTAAAATAGTTAATAAGAGTGCACTAAATAGAAATTCATAAAATAATAATTGTATAGTTTTATTTAAATACGTATAAATTATTTTTAAATATAAAAAAAAAGTACCCGATGATATCTAATAAACGACACATTCGACATTTTAAATATTAAATAATGATAATAGCTGCGACTTCAAAAGTAGGTTATCGAATTACTTGAATCATTTTTTAAATATTTATCATATAATTAGAGCAGAAAATATGCAAAAATGATTTAAAAAAAAAAAGAAAGCAAATGTAATAAATATAAAATGGAAAAAAAAAAAATGGAAAAAACTTGATAAAACTTAGGTGACAAAAGTGGAAAGAAGATTGCAGCATGTAGCTCGTTTATTTTTTCTACCAGTGACCTATTCTTATACTTTTTTTTCCATTTTTTTTATTCCTTGGCATTTTTCTCTGCCAAAAGATGTTATACTTTAGCAAACTCTATTCTACAATTTTTCATTACACATTATCAATTGGCAATAAGCCCAGAAGTAAGCCTCAATTAATTGGCATTATATATTTCCGAATATATTTTGTTTTTTGTTTCTCGTTAGTAGTTTTATTCGTTATTAAAATAATAATTAAATTTAATAGAATGTTTTGTTTAAAATTTATTTTTCTATTAAATATATAACATATGAAGAAATTAAGAGACGATGTTAAGAATGTAAGAACCTGCAGATGAAAGATTGAGAATTGGTATTTCATGAGAAGATAAGAAGGTTGAGGTCATGAATGTTGAAGTCCTGTGGTGGTGTCTTGCGAATCGCCTATATAATATATAAGTATATGTATTATATGCTCATATATTTATATATATATATATACATTTGAGATGGACAGAAGAATAAACAGGTTTGCCGACATGTTTTTTTAAGAGAAACGAGAGGAGCCAAGGCGAGATCACTCGACACGCACTGAGCAAAATATAGGCCCTCATACCGAGAGATATCATGAAAGATCAAGAGTGAATTGACTTGGACATTTTTATTTTTTCTCAAATGAAACTTGCTTGAATATATATTGAGTTCTTGATAATCATTGATTCACATCACAGCGATCGTCATACTGATAGCTATTTTTTTTATTCTCTTTTTTTTTTCTTTTTTATTTATTGTTTTATTTTTTCTCGTTGGTGTATATATCTACTGATGGAGGTCTTCAATCAGACGTTGAAAAAAAACGCATGTATGTATATGTATGATTCATTTTCATGTATGCAAAAAGATAGTGAACTCATTTACACGAGACGTGACAAACGCTTGAAGTCTATTGTGTTGGATGGTCTATGTTCTTATTTTATCTTTATAATTTTTTTTCATATATTCATCAATTTTTATTTCTCGCTTTACTTTTTTGCCATCAAAAGCAAGACCTGATACAGAACGACCTCCTGATTAAGAACATATCCAAGTGCAGCCTGACATTCAGTCAAGAGCTTTTAATTTTTTATTTTTCTTATTCGTTCATTTTTATTCATATTGATTTTTATTTTTTCTTGTCTCTTTTTCATCTCTCTTTCTCGTTTTTTTTTTACTTGATCTCTGGTTTGTGTTGTCCTTTGCACGATTGAGTATAGATTCTGTCGATAATGATCTCGATAAAGTGTCAGGGTATGTCCGTTTGATCCATGCCGATAAAGTATCTTCTATATACGTTTATAATTCATAAAATAAGGCACATATAGCTCCCGTTCTTTTGTAACATGAGACTCCATTGAAATGACCGAACATGTTAATATTTTGATCAGTTAAAAAATATAAAAATCAAAAAAAACATTTTAATTATTTAATATACAAAATACCACGAACTTGTATTAAATGATATTTTACATACTTGTTAAGTATAATTTATGAACTTTAGATTTAATTTTTTAATTTATTTATAAAGCAGTTGTTTCTTTTTTTTATCTTTTAATTTTGTATTGGCGTACTAATTTAAAATACAAACACAGTGACATTATCATGAATCTAACTATGCAAAGTATCTGCAAAGAATCGGATATGTCGCTCACTTGAAAATTCCAAAAACAAGTCTACTCCTTACCAAAATTGGGAGACGTGTTTCTCACATTAGTCGAATTAATTAAATGCTAATTATGATTTGGCCAAAATTTACATCTTTCAGTTTTATGCATATAACTATATATGTATTTTTTAAACTCAATTTATGAGTTTTCAGATATTTAAATTAGATGTAGCTTGTATCTTGTTAACGAAAAATGCAATTTATTTAAAGACTTGAAACTAAATATAATAATATTAAAAACAAAGAACCCAATGGATAAAAATAATATAATAAACTGATTGAAAAAATACGCAATTTATAAAAAAAATAATAATTTAATCATGTTTTTACGGAACTTCTTGTTCTTGTAATTTTGATTATCAGACAATGAAAACGTATGTTGAACAGCAGTATAACGGCAGTATAGGGAAATAAAAAAAAAAAAAAAAAAGCATTGCCTTGATTATCTAGATTCTTGTAATTTGATCGTGAATCCGAACAAACGCATACACGCACTCATGCATGCACGAATCTTTCATGAGGTAAATATTCAACGTGAAAGTAACGAGACGCGTTGTAATCATGGAAGGGTGAGGGCCAAGAAGAGTCAGTAGTAAAAGCAAGAAAAAAAATAAAAACAAAGAAGAAGGTGGTGATATTTTAAAAAGCCAGGCAAATATATATGAAACAGGAAGCAGTAAAATGTAAAAAAAAACGCTGTAAAAACCGTCGAGTTTAAGAATAAAAATCAGACATCATTGAAAGGCAACAATTACTCAAGCATCATCACTTTTCATTTACAAAATATACCCATATGTCTGTTACATTCGCTGCTGATTGTAATTAAAGTCTATTACGAACGTCCCAAGTTAAATATCTACACCCATGGGAACTTGACGATAAGGGAGGAGCAAATAGAAGCCTCTTTTTTTCTTTTTTTTTTTGCACACATTTTATGTGTATGTACAGCATTCGTATATGTAGATATTCATTTATTTATAGACGAACAATCCTACTCTATTTTGCATAATTTACAGAATTAAAAAATTAAACAGCTTAGCCTAATACATAGTGAAAAAAAAAAGAACAATAACAAGTCTCTCTGGGATTCAAATTATAAAGTATATTGGCTGTAATAAATAATTAAAACGAATCAATAAACACAATGTCGGTCGGAACAATATGAATATTAAAAATAGCACGTAGTTGTTTTTATATAAAAATAAAAATTTAATAACAAGCCATAAAGAAGTGGCTTTTTTTTTATTTTCTTTGATACAAAATTTGATGAATTATTTTGTGAATCTTTGAGGAAATATCAGCTAAATTTTATTCCTCAAAGAGAAATAAAAATTTGTGATAATACCACTCAAAGGTTCATATCGTTCATGGCTTTAAAATACAAAAGGAAAAAAAAAAGATTATATAGATAGACAGAGTGGATGGATGAAAGAAAAAAATGAAATTCAAAAAAATGATAAAAAAAAAAAAACGCGTTGAAGAATATAGCCTTCTCGATGACATACGGCGCCAAGACTTAGTCAGGAAAATCCGAGTTCGTTATTTCCAGTCAAGTTGAAGTTGGTTTAATAAATAAAATTGTCAGAACATATAGAATATCAAAGTGTTTGGTAGGCATGTATATTTTATGTAATACATATACCAACTATATGTTATTATAATAAAAAAAAAAAATTCAGCACAAATAAACGACGACACAATAGCTTGGGGGTAATCTCACGTGCAAAATAGCCCAAAGGAGTTGTGAAAAAAGGAAATATAACACAAGTGCATATAAAGAGGGTAGCATAACATACATTCATACATATTTTATATGTCTATTTATACGATAGCCACAAACTCATCAATATCGATCGATTCATAACAAAACAAGTCATTTAAATTTATTAAAAAAAAAATCCAAAAGTATTTTTACTATTCCAATTATATTTCCAATCGAAATACATATATCGAAATTTATGACATCATAAAATCAGTTAATGATAGTTTTCTTTTTTTATTTCTCATGTGTTTTATTTTTGAAATATTACAACTCACAATGTTGATTTGAATGCTATAAAAAATCAATTGAATATTCACCAAAATAAGTTGAAAGAAATTGAAAGGAAACAGTATCAATGAATAAATAAGAAAAAACCAAAAGAGGATAATCATAAAATAATAATAATAATAAAATACATGAAACGTATTTACAAAAAAAATGTAAAAAATTAAAGAGATTTTTTTTTTTTTTTGTGTTATGCTGTTTGAAATTGAGCATATATTCAAGATTGGGCGATTCTTGTGCTTTTTATATAGAAAACATATACACATGTCTGCTCTTGTAGAGAGCAATTACCCTCGTATCCAATGTAATTTGTTTTTCATGATAACGAGACAGAAAAAAGTTTCGAGTTCAGATGGTATAGCTGAATCTCAAGTCTCAACATATAAAATAAACAATATGTACATACATATATACCGTTAATCGAGATGCCAATCGTGATACTGATCGAGACTTCAAGAAAACATAAAGCGAAAGTATATACATTTTTCGGGTATAGATTGCAATCAAATAAAATTTCAGAGGCTAAAAAACGAGCTTTTAAACAAACGATCAATTGAATGTAGTTACCATTGAAACTGATAAGCAAAAAAATTTTTTTTTCTTATTCCTCTTTTATAAAAAAATCATTTAATTTCAGCTAACTTCATACTGAAAGGTTTTTATTTTGTTATTATTTTTGTTGTTTAATATAAAGTTAGCTAAAATATAATAGTTTTTTGAATAAGATTTTTTAACGTTTTTTTTATGATTATCATTCTATCATTTTCACTCTTACATAAACACAAGTTGCTACATATTGTTGCGAATATTTTTGGATCATTAAAATTATTCGGCATTTTTTATCTGTTTCCTCCAACAGTGATGACACTGTTTATTGATTTTCATTTTGGGGAATGTATATACGATGAAATTAATTGGATTCACATTTCTCTCGACCAATCAATGAATAAACGAATAAATTCAGAGGCACGGATAAATACTGAACAAATCAGTAGTAAAATTTAATTATTAATTAGTAATTATGTTTGAGCTCATTCGTGATTGCAATGATTGAGTTATCATTGGTTGAGCCACTGGTGCATTATCCAAAAATATATATAAAAATATTATAAATAATTTAAATATTTTATCATTAAACATGTGCATAAACAACAAGCTTGCTTTACCACTTTTCGTTTTTTTTTTTTTCCATATTTTATTTAATTTTGAACTCTACTATTCATTATCGTTTGTCTTTTTCTTTGATTCATATTTTATTTAAGTACATACCTTTCTGTAGACACTGTGATTCTTGTTATAATTAAATTTTTTTATTAAAAAATATTCTCATAAATAAATTAAAAATCAATCGATCCGTGAAAATAAATTAACTTGTTTTAAGTAACATATGAAATTAAATTTATTATCGATAATTTTACAAAGCCAAGCGTGATAATTGTAAATTAGTTATTTCCGTTGGAAAATTATGCATGTTTAACATTACAAAATTTTAATGTATAATTGAAATTGAATTTAGTCTTACTGATTTTCTATATAAAATTATAATATTTTTAAATTAATAATAATTGAAACTTCAGTTGATGGCTGCATATTTTTATAATGAACTATATTTTTATGAATCATTTGAAAATTATATTTTAAAAATAAATATTTGTTTACATTATTCGATGTGTGTATACAAATCTATACATATTGAAACAATTTCCGTTATTTTGAACTGAGTGAAACAAGAGGTTTCTGTTATTGACGATGGCTAACATTTTTGCTAAAAAATGCAAGCGACACTAGGACAAAATGCCGAGTATTTCGTTTTTTTTGTTTTTTCATTGCTGAAATTCTCACGCTTGGTTAAAGCAATCGGATATAAAAACATTCATGAATGCATATGAACCAGTGCATTTGATTTTGTTTTTTTAAATTTCCGTATTTTGCGGGTGAATGATATTGAGCATGTGAAGTCAGTGTTAGTAATGAAACTCGTCATAAAAATAAAACATTACGAGCAATTTTTATTTAGAATTCTCAGTTTCACGAAAGTAAGTTTAGAGTCTTTCAAAGATATATATAGTATAGTCTAATAAAATGAAATGCCGGTGCAAATAAACTGTCAAGTCAATATTTGAAAACGAGTAAAAAATACGTATGAACATACTAAAACATACTCTTTTGTCAAATATATTTTGTTTCTAGTTTTTTTCTTTTAACAGACATGAATTAACGTAATTAATTTCTTTTACATTGAGTTCTTATGAATTATATCCATGATTTTTTTTTGTTAACATTTTCCTGTAATAAATAAATAAATGTTCGATACGCGTATCGTAAAACACATAGATATGTGTTTATATAGTAAAAAGCAGCTGTATCAAGCTTGACAGCAAGTGATTTTCAGAAAATCCTCTGTTGTGTTGGCTCGTTTCGTGCAAAGTACACAGACGAGGTTAGCCGCACCAACTTTTGGTTCGCCTGATTGATCTGACGAACCCTGAATCGCGGTGTCATGGTAAACCATTTTGACACTTGACTTCATGTCTCTGTTATCTAAAAGTTGCTTTTATCATCCTACCTCATCTGTTGTCGAAAAAAACGAGCAAGTAAATATATACAGGCAAAATAAAAAAGAAGTTCAAACAAAAAAATCGTTAAAAATACTATTTAAAAAAAAAGCTCGCCCTGGTAATTTGCTCATCGAGCCATCTCTTGAATTAATTCACACTGCGCACTATGTATTTTGCATAACAAACTAGCTCTTTCGCGCAATCATCAGGCAACAACACACGTTCTACTGATGGTGATTGTACGTACTTTCTCGAGCACACTGAATACCACACGATTGATCAATCTAAATGTTCATTTTGTTCACTGTCACTCGTGGTTTCTAATCAAAACAACAATTTATTCAATGAATAAAAGGAATTCAGCAGCAAAGCTCATTCATCCATATGTTTTGAATGTTTTTTTTTTCCTTTCGTTTGTAGCGAATTTAGAATTTTTTTATTTTAACTTTGACAATTATGTTCATATTTATTTTCTTTTGAAATATTTAACAATGATGAAGAGCTCAAAAATTAAATTGTAAATTGTATCATTAGTATTTGCAATCGATCAATATGGATTAAAATAAATTATTTTTTATTTTTTTTTTTCGTTCAAACGAGTCATGATTTTTACAGAGATTTGATAGTATTTCGATTAACCATGAAATACAATATCATTTTTTTTTTTACCCCTCAACGAACTGAATTTTGTTTGTATCCAACAAAAAAAAATTCACCTTATTTCTCTTCTTTTGTTATGTGTTTTTTTATTACGATGAAAAGATTGAAAGTTTTGGAAATGATTGTTATAGTAACTGTTGTGTATTCTACTTTTGGTTTGTGACTTTATTTTTTTATCCAAGACAATCCTCTCTCATCCATTCACCAGTGAAAACAAAGCTATCACCATCCGTTCATTTTCAACCTGATCCTTTTTTTTCCATCTTTATTATCTCACTACAACTGCAAATTGAAACTGTAAATTACAATGAATTTTTTATTTTTGGTTTTCTGTTTCAGGTGAGTACCATACACATGATACAATTAAATTTTTCGTCAGTGTGGCCTGTATCATATGGATGTACGACTATCGATAGGTAACGTTGAATTAAAATGAAAAATAATAAAATATGTTTCCTTTATTGTCGATAAAATCCTCAACCAACGAGTACCTCACTCGACTCACTGTAAGTAGGGGAATAGCTTTGCGTGAGAGTCGTTTGATTTAGTTATTTAAAATTTTTTTTTTCTATTTATTTATTTTTTTTAACTTTGTTCTATTTAATCCTATTTGATGAAATGTCGATATCTATTAGTCAACGCTGGCTAGCGCTCAGAGAACAATGTTCTATTTGTTTAATTATTTATTTTTATTTTTTTCACACAAAAATCGATGAATGGACCAACTATTCGTACAGTTTGATTGCTGGTGTTTGAAAACAATCACTCAACTCATTGTGATTATCTGTTTTTTTCGAATAAACAAAAAAGTCTATTAAAATTATTATCAAAAAAATGAATAAAAAATAATGGATGAAATTTAAATGAAAAATTATTATGTATAAAAATCGAGCTAACTGATCAACTGATAAGCACTCAAGTTAGATAATTTAGTGGAGTTTTGTAATTGGAAAATCGTGTCGGTCTTTACATTAATGCTCACAAGAAGTTACAAGGATATTTGGGCTAAAATGTTTTATTTCATTTCATTTATTATCTCGTTAAGTTTTTTTATTTTTATTTCACTCCAATGTCGCTTGCGTTAAACAAAAAAGAAATCAACATTTTAGTATAATGATTATACGTGGTTTAATATATAGGTACATCAACCACAACTTAACGCGTTATCTTTTATACATATTCGTTAAATTTTTTAATTTAAATTTTGACCTCATCAGGCGATTATTCTTTAACTCTTGATTCAGACTCAAGATTTGATCAGCTAAAATGTTGTAAATTACAATAACAAAATTTTATCAAATTCCAATGCATTACGTGTAATCAAAATAAAATACCAGTAGATACAAATTTAATTTAGCTGACACACTGAAAAAAAAGTAAAAATATTAAAACCATGATAATAAAAAGCAATCTGGTATGTCTCACAGTTCATAAAAGTAAAGAAATATATATTTCTTTTCGTATCCTTTCGCCACCAGGCATAAGCCTTGCAATTATTTTCCTACAAAGACAGACAATTGTTTGTTTTAAACGTGGAAAAATAAAAATGATAATAATGCCCAGAAGCAGCTTTTTACTGCAATAAAAATCTTTATTGCTTCGATGCTATTTTTTAAAATTAAAATATTAAATTCACTTATTTCTTTGAATCATTAATTTTTGTATTAAACAAAAAAATATACATTATTGCTGTGAATTTTGATAAAAAAATTATCAACATTAAAGTTTTATGAATTAAATTTCAGATTTATGAAAAATGACTTCATATAGTTTTATATTTTATTCGTGACTGATTAATTCGAAATACATTAAGTCAAGAGAAGTAGTGACGAACAGAAAAAAATTATTCATATAAACATATGCTTGCCTTATTCGACCATGCCAAAAGTTATATGGACAGTTCGTATTACAATAGCTTTTGCGTCAGTTGGCTTTGCGGTTAATTAATTCACAAATGCAATATTAATGGTAAGTAATCAGGCGTGGTGCGCCAATGTAGACAGTTCACATAACCCACATTATTGCATCTACTTATTATAGACTGATTATCATGATATTCATTTGTTTTTTACGTATAATGAATACAAAATAACAACTAATTTTATTTATACACTATAATTTTCAAAATTGAAAATCGTTTTATTCCAAAAGTAAACCGGCCAATTTGAAGCTCTTTCAAATCCACAGAGTTAATGTTCTTTTTTTTCTTGATCTTAGGAATTTTTATAAATAATAAATTTAGTTGATGATTTTCATTAATTAGAAAAAAAGTTTGCCCACTTCTCCTGAGCTCAAAAATTATTTTATTTCAAAAGTAAAACGATCAATTAATAAATATTATAAATTAAATTTATTATCAATAAAAATTCTAAAAATCGAAAAAAAGAAGAATATCACCCCTGTGAAATTGAATAAGCTTCAAATTGGCTTTTTCACTTTGGAAATTAAATGATTTCTGAGCTAAAGGAAAGTAGGCAAAATTTTTTTTAATTAAAAAAAAACAACAATTGAATAAATTATTAATAAAAATTACGATAAACAAAAAACAAAGAACATCACCTTCGTGGATTCAAAGAAGCTTCAATTTAGACGTCTCACTCTTTAAACAAAATAATTTTCGAGCTCAGGAGAATTTTAGGCTTTTTTTAAGCGACAAAAAAAAATAGTAAAATTTTTTTCAAACTTTAAACTGCATCAAATTTTCTTTATTGTCTCAAAAATGAATCCTTGATGTGAAGATCTGCTAATCTTTCAGTAAAAGCACAAGCTAATTTCAACAGTTTTTGTAACTGTTTAAATTATATCTGCACTCGGAATAGTCTTTAAGCTTTATCCATCATACATATGTATTCATATATATATATAATGCCCATTTATTATTAGCAAGACTAAGCTCAGGTGGCTGCTTTGAAGCGTTCATATCGTTTGATGCGTTAGGCAATGCCACTCGCGTTATCCGTCAAAGTATATACATATATTTTATAACAAACCCATTGCTTCTACTGCCTAACCCATTCACCGTCAATAAGCTCTACGTCCAACATTATATCATACGAACATATGTATAAGCTAAACTCCATTGCCAATATATACATATACACATTGAGAGTTTCACTCCACCCCTAACATATTTTGGACTTCTATTCAAAACCCTTTATGAGATTTGATGTGCCGCTAATGAAGCACCTTCGCTTTTATCGATTATGTTACCATACGTATATTGAATATTTGATTTTTCATTTATCAAAAATGAATTTTAATTTAATCTGTATTTTATTTTTTATTATTTATTAATTATTTTCCGACCGTCGCTAATTTATTTTGACAATTTTTATGGATATCAATATCATTAAATAATTTTAATATAAAATTTTATTGCGCGACAAAATATTTAATATAAGAAATCAAATATTTCAATACTTTGTTGACAAGGGTTAACTTGTATAATAAATAAGGAAACGACCCAAAGGAAATTGATGGTGTAGTGACATCCGGTGGGTGAAAGTAAAGGTGAAAGACGATCATGCAAAAGGCAGGTTGTGAATGTCACTCCAATGCATCATGGTCAAATTCACCCTTCCAATACAAACAGTAAAAGTGAATGTGCGTTGTGACGACCATCATGTTGATCAACGGAAGTACAAACATACTTTGCCGGATATTGCAAATACCTCAAGAGTCTGTGAGCATACAAATACTCATCCTTTTTCATGTTGCTTTTCAATTGTGCAAGGATCACGTTTGAACGATAGATTTTTTTAGTTCCTCCCTTTATAAATGTTTTCAATAGACATACAATTGTTAAGTCGTAACAATTTTTTTGTATTCATCATATTTTAAATTGGATCATCATAAATATATCATTCGTTTCATTACAATTTATATATATTTTTTTAAAATTGTAATATAAAAATTTTGATTTATAATCCGTGAACTTTGATCAAGTACTGCAATGCCACGTAGGAATGTGCTTTGATCACCTGAGGGTGACAGATCGTCATGCGAATGAGAAGGGAGAACTCTAGTAAATTCAAGCTTGTATCGCAATTGAAGCGAAGTAGCTCTACTAAATACATATATGCTATACATATATTCAACGGCTAGCAACGCTTGCCAATTGAAGAGGGTCCTTTGATCGCTTTGTGATGTACAAATGCCATTGCTTGTGCAGTGACGACGTTATCACCATTTCTCGATAATTTTCAATAATTAATATTGACAGTTAGAATTGTTTTTTTTTTATTTATTATTATTATTATTATTATTATTATTATTATTATTATTATTATTATTGTTTTAATATTGAATACAATGTTTAATGCCAGTGTGAAAAATGGTTTTAGTGTACGACAAGTTAATTTAATTGAAAGTTTGACACAAAAGAAATCAAATTTAATTCATTGAGGCATTCAAGTAGAATAATGTAAAGAACGAGTTTCGTTAATTAGTAGTCGGTTAAATTTGCTCGTTTCTCCTTTATCTTCTTTGTCTTTTTGTTTTTGTTCTTATTTTTTTTTTTTTAGCCTTTTTCTTAATTTATTTTTATACTTCTTTTCTTTGTCAGTGCTAGAAAGCTTCACTAGTTTTGTCGCAATGAGTTTGTATTGGGATTAAATTGTCTCAACGAGTTGAGCCACGCTTCAAGAATCTTAGAATTCAGTTTAAAGTTTATACAGCTTGTTCTTAGATCACTTTTAAATCAGCAATGTAATGCGTTGAGACTATTTTCAAACTTTTTAAAATTACTTACATTTATTAATTCATTAAAAATAATGAAATTATAACTATTTGAAGTTCAAATTGATTACATGACTCATTGAGAAATAGAAAAATATATAAAAAAGATTTTTTTTTAATTTAATTTTGATTCAAATACCACGTTGATTATTTAATTGTATTTTTTTTTTTCTGGTTTTAATATTACAATGGTAGTGGTTTTTGCAAAAAAAATAAACAATTGGAAATTAAACTGAAAAAATATCTATGTAGCAAGAATAAAAGGACAGTTTGTATACATAGTAAAATACGCGAAAGAAATGAAAACGAAAAAGAATTGGATTTTCCTATGGAAACAGTGTTGTTCTAGAATCCACTAAAATATGTATACGACAAACCGACGGCTACGGTGTGGCATAATTACAAATGTAATTCATAATAAAATTTAAAAAAAAAAAAAAGAGTAAACTCATATGGAAAACGTAGGGGTGAAAATACTTTTGTATTATATTTTACAGTATACATTTTATGTATACATTTTTTATTCTTTTTTTGTGGACCATATTTTTTTTTTGTTTAAAAGAATTTTACTGCGTAATGGTCACCACATCTAGAAGTGTAATATCTCATCCAGTTATATTTTTATTTTTTCATTATATCATTTTCCTTCCTTTTTTTTTTCGCTAGTATATACGACAGTTAAACAAACCAAGGTAACAGTATCGAAGTATTTCGGTTGAAGTTAATTTCTTTATAATCCTGAAGGGAATATTTCTCTTCGGATGGGAAAAGTGGGGTTGTGCTTAAAATTTATTAGTGAAATTAGGGAAATTAGCGGCAACGGAAACGAGACCGCTCGTTATGCGTCGCCGATTTTATTTCTCTGTCCCTGGTTTAAAACCTTTTTTCTTTTTTGACCCTCAGACAGTTTTTAAATTTAAAAAAAAAAAAAAAAAACAAAATAAAATTTAGTATTTCCGAGCATTTGTTCAGTAAATTTAATTATACATAGCGATTCAAAGTATAAGAAAGAAAAAAAAAAATTTATATATATGAATTTTTGAACATGCACGCGTTCAACTTATACATTATATATAGAAAACCAGTGTTAATGTAAAACTATATAAAAGCGTATACGTACTAAAGTGATCAAACATTAAAAAAAAAAGAAAAAAGAATATAAACTTTGTGAAAATTGAAAACAAAACTTTTTTATGAATAATAAAAATATTTTGTAAAAGTATATTCACTGATTTATTAAAAAAAAAAACTAATTCCGATAAAAAAATAAAAAATTTTATACAGGAATAAAATTATAGTCTGACGGTAATGTCATAAGCCTTTTTTTGTCTGTCGAACTTGATGAAAGATGACTGCATTTGATAGTGATCAACTACCACAGAATTTTTTTTATTCGTTATTTTAATAAAAGCGTAAACGATAACAAACATGAAGTATTTTTCATTTTTTTTTTATATAAGTACAGAAGCTGTAATCGACATGTCGTTTACATACTTGTCAAGTCTGCATTAAAAAAAAAAAAAAAAGTGTGCAAAAAATTTATGATCGCTAAGGACCATCTTGTCGCGTGTAATGCAAAAATCTCAAGTGGAATAAATATTTTCAAAAGATGCGCTCTCTGCCCAGATGTCTGTTGAGTTAAAAAATCTATCATGATCAGCAAAAAATAGACAAATAGTACGCGGTAGATGTCTTCAAAAAAAATTTACGAAACACCTAAGGTATACGCAAATGTTCATCATCGCTCTGTAAAAAATGAAGAAAAATGAAAAAATAAAATAAATAACTGTGGGCGGATTCTCTTTTCAAGCAATGCTGAGCGCCGTTTGCATTAATTTGAATAGGAATTGCTAAGGTTCAGCTTTATACTCTTCCGTTTCTTTTTATCCTGCATATCAGCTATTTTTTTCTTTCTTCAACTTTAACTGTACGGTTTCTTGGTTTTACCACCGACGACGGGAATCATCACTTTTCGTTGTTTGTTATCCTGGGTAAAAGTCCAACAATTCCAACTTGAAGAAAATAAATAAATAAAGAAAAATAAAATAATAAGACCATTCGTATTCAAGAACAAAAATTCATCTAAATTATACGCTATATCCTGCGATTTATAATTGGTTGCGGCTATAATTTTCTAATTATTTATTTTCTGTTAAATTTTATTTTTCAAGCTCCATTAATTGTTTTGGGAAGTAAATATGACCATTAATTAAAAGACGTATCCGAGAAAATGATTTTTACCGTAGAAATGTTGAAACTAAAGGGTAGAACCAGAGTTTGTTGGGGTTGTTGTGAATCCCGATAAATGGACCAAGTGGTGACCGATAGTGTGAGAAATAAGAAATGGCTTTTTGTGAATTTGAAATGGCAAATCGTATTGTAGGGATAATTTTGAAATCGTCAGTGTCAATGGCATGTAGAGCGCTAAATCAAAAACAGGCATTCTGTGATTTATCCTTGTATAAAAAATAAAATGAAAATAAGACTGATAAGAGAATTTGGTTTTACTAAATAAACATACATAGTTAGTGCGTTTCGAAGTAACTTATCGTAACTCAATTATTTCAGATATTTTCGTTATTCCAATAAGAAAATCTATGAAATTTTAGATTGATTTTTCATTGAAATTTGATTTTAAACAAAAGCTCTGGATGATTTTGCACTCTCCATTTATTTCAATGTTTTTGCTTCGATATTTCTCTTCTCTTCTATTATACCAATTGCATAGTAAATTTGCATATACAGCATAGAAAAGTTTAAGATAAGGTATACATGGCCCAATTGTGATTGCGTCTCGTTGGTAGAAACGACGAAGATGCGATGCTTTGTTTTTGAAAATTCGATTAAATCTCACCGAGTGTTCACGTTGAAATTGGCGTTTGCCTAAAGGCAACTACTACCCCCTTGCATATCCGGTTTGCATAAAATATTCTTCAGCTATAGAGAATTGCACACTAGTAAAAATCAACGACAAATGAAGTGATAAAAATCAACACTTGGAACAAACAAAAAAACTGATTTCAATTATAATTTCCATCTCATCTTTATTTTAATAAGGATAAAAAAATTTAAAAAAAAGCAATCATGTCTTTACAAACATAGTTAATTGATTCATAATGTTGAATAACAACAACCAACCTACTGCGATACACTGTGATACAAATTTAAATATAATATTGTTGATATTCTTCAAACCCAGCCAGAAAATAATTATAAATAAGTGCGAGCAAGAGAGAAAAAAAAATATTGTGGTAAACATGAATCTCATGACAGTGAGAATTAAATAGCTTGAGTAGAATACCCTGAGGATAAAATGGTGACGGTGAATATGTGTCGCTCAAGTAACGAATAACCCGCCCGCGGCCAATAACCGAGCAAGTTAATTGCCCTTCTATAACCCATAAGTTCCGGGATGTGAAAACAAACGAAGAGATAAAATGAGGCATATATATAACGGATATAGTAGTTCTGATTGAAGGTATATATGTAATGTGCAAGGCCCATCGATACATGGAGATATTATATGTACGTAATAAGTAAATATATATACAGAAAAGTTAAAGTATAAAAAGGGATAGTTGAATACTTGAAAGAAAGAAAGAATAAAAAAAAAAAAATGAAGGAGTCTAGCTCTCCCTCATGATCTCCCTAGCACATGCTATATAGTGAGCATTAATGAGCGCTCCAATTAAAACACACTGGCTAATGAGAATATATTTGAACGAACGATGTTTGCTGTTTTACACGCATGTGAGATCCATTTGTGTTCTTGATAGACTAAAAAATATTGACCAACCGCTAGTCAATCGAGTTAGCAACGATTGATGTGGGAAAGACAAGTTCGGTTTGATTATTCAAGTTGTCATTCTAATATCATCAGCTTGATCTTAACTTTCAAAATTTCAAATAATAATTTAACTGATTGTATGTTTGTTTGTAGATTCGAGTTTTTTTTAATGAATATAAAAATATATACTTTGTAATGAAGTAACACACAGTGCTTGGAGGCGTTAGTAGAAATTAATTGTGCAAAATATCAAGGATATCCCGCTGCTTCATGTTATCCTTGTCTTGTTCATTTATTTATTTTTTTTTCCTCTGAATATATATAGTTATATTAAATACATACAACTCGAGGATCATGATCAACTTTTTTAATCCGCAAACAAATATAATATTATACTTTACGAGCATTGCTACTGGCTTTATTGCTCTATAAAAGACTCTGTTATCAGACAAATTTGTCCATATAGTCAGTGTCCTCCAAGATTTTTATTTTTAAATATTTTTTTATTAGCACTGAACAGACTAATTTATGTCTTAATCGTATTTATTAAATTGAACATAAATTTTTTATAAAAATAATCAAAATATTTTTTTTATTGTTTTTATTATTTATTTTCCCTTCACTTGATAATTTTTTTAAAAATTTTTATTTATGAATTTTGTTTACGAGGCACTAGCGAAGTTGATGTACAATATTGAAACACCACAAAAAAGTGGTTAAAAATTTACCTGAAAAGAAAATGAAAAATGATACGGAAAAAGTTGAATAAAAAAAAATACATTTAGCTACAGTTTTAAAAAGTTTTATCATAACGGTCGAACTTGGTGGTAAACGTAAGTGAGGTAGTCTATGCAATTTAACCGATACCTTTAGACTTTAACACTCACTTTTTTCCTTTGCCTCTTTTAGTCAAGCCTGCCAAGTACTTTAAGATACAAATCGACCTCTATGTTACTATAAAATATGATATAATTAGAAAATTTAACGTTCAAATTTCGATTACAGTGTCTTGTAAAATTTTGATATTACCTATACACTAGGTGTAATCTTGAAAACTTTAGAGAATAATATAATTTATAGGATATGTACAGCGAGAACTTGCAAATTTTCTTGAGCTAAAGATGAGATATACCAATTCTAATTTAAAAGGTAAAGTGTATATTGATTTTTGGCTATCAAATCGTTTCAGTTAAATTTTATACTTCCAAATAAATCAAAATCTCAGTTGTTCTTTATCTCGTCTAGTAAATAAACTATAAACTTTATATAAAGCTGGTAATAACAATGAGATAAAAATTTTTTTTAAACTGTAAGTGCATCGAAAGTCGATAGCCTTCACACTATATAGACCATTCTGGTACAAAAATAAAGAAAACAGGACTAAAAAAAAGAGAATCGTTAAAGTGAGAACTTCAACGCAACCCGGACTTGCGAATAAAAAGGTTCCAATGACGCCATCCGCTATCTGCTTTACAATATTATCTCTGCATTGGTTGACCTATCACCTCGAGACGGTCTATATAACCAGTTTTTTTTATTTTTATTTTGTAGTGGTTTTATTTTACCTCTTTCAACGATCTTTTTATTTTACTTCTACCCTACTTCCTTGGTTGACAAGTTTTTTTTTTTCTTCTTCTTCAAGAACTCATTTCCAGTACAGATGTGAATTTTTTCTAGCAAAGTCTCTATGTGATGTACTATTTTTTTTCTATAAAGCAAAACACAGGACTTTGATATTTTACTGGAAATTGAACATAAAAATTTGTCAATTTTTGAGATTCCAATTCCAAAGAAATCAAGTATCAAGGTGTATGACTCAAGCAATCTTTATCTCCAATTACTTTTTTATTTTTTATTATTACTTTTATTTATTTTATTTTTTTAAGTATTATCAAAAGGATATTACGAGAGAACCAATTTCAAAGAAAATATATTTTTTTTCTTTACTATCACATTATTTTAATCGTAAAAATTCAAATAATATACTTTTTACTTTTATAAAACTATCATAACAAATATAAAATAAAAACTAAACGACTATAAAAAACATTGTTTAGTTTTTTATTTTTTTTTTTTATTAGTTTTAATCGTTTTGTAAAATCTCTGTAAACTTTTTTGCAAATTAAATGTTAAAACGAACAAGATTACTTTTATCTTAAACAATTGTGAGTTTGGTGGTCATAAATACACTCGACTTAACATCAAAGTATCAAGTGAATTTATATATATCTATACAAAGTAGCTTTTGAGAACGATACCGCCTATCATAGTTAGATGGTAAATCCTACAGAAGTAGCAAGATGCATTTGCCAATGTAATCGAGTGAAACTTCTGAATTCTCTTATTCGTATCTATATGTGTATATAGAAATAGCTCTTGATCAAACTTTGTTGCATGAATTCACATTGAATACCGTATAAAGTAAATATATGTATATCGTAAATATATCAAACATTATATTCTTTGACAATTCAATAGTACTGATATATTGACGACTATATTTTATTTGGCATACAATGAAATTTAATGCATGTATTAAATTTGTATATCATATGCTCATAATAAAATAATAACTTTACATACTTTGAATAGGCAAATAATCTCTTTCAAATATATAATACGTATATCTATATTAAAAAATAAAATACATGATAATTGTATAAATAAATTTACCACCTATTTTCCACTACTAGAGTTTTAGATTATTTTTTTATAATTAATTTACACTTGTAATTCATGAAAGAATATAATTTAATAATTTTTTTTTGTCATTTCAATCGATCGGTGTTATTTTAATTCAGCTTGAAATCTATTTATATTTTACTTTTATTTACATTTAATAATTTCAAATTTTATTTAATTTGAATTGTTGGCCATGTTTGTTCTATTTTCTTTTTTTTTCTCTCTTTCTTCGACACGTATCCCCCTAGAGGTCTTGCTCTCAAATTTTCAGTTGTAATGCGTAGTAGACGCTGTGTGCTAATATGTTGCTTATAAAATTGTCATAAATTTATTAATTACAAATATAAATTAATTATAAAAATATAGTTTAATAGTAGTTGTAGTGAGGAATGCTTTTGTGTTGTCGGTTATTCAAGTGTGTATTTTATATTCATTATACAAAGTCTAGTAGAAAAAAAAAAGTAAAAAAAAAATTTGATTCGGAAAGTTAATTTTTAGTGATTACAAGAACAAATTAACTACAGAAATATAATTATGTAATGCTTGATAATGTGACTATAGTATATATTAATAGTGTGTGTTATATAAAACATTAATTTGAGTAAACTTTTCGTGTCCATGTCAAAGAAGTTGGCT
>JAPYYR010000471.1:0-29208 GCA_030523065.1 Aphidius colemani
TATTGGCTGACTAAATTTAGTGTTTTTCACTTGATTTATATTTTTAGTTATATTTAATATGAGCAGACATTTACTGTGCTTTTAAATTGTGAAAAATACGACGATGTATTTCCGTGATATTTTTAGACATTCTAAAAAAATAATAAGCTTATTAAAAAAACATATTATCAGAAATTTAAATTGATGAAATTAATTAACTTTAATATTATTTCGAATCAACAAAAAATTAGTATATTAAAAAAAAAATTGCAAGATTTATTTGAACTCTTAAAAAGCATTACTTTCCATTTTTTTAATTTTATTTTCAAATAGCAAAAAAAAAAAAACAAATATAATTAAAGTAAATCTTAAATCTGCAATTACCAAGGTAAATTTAGAATTTCACAAAGAAAAATAAAGAAACAAAATGATTTACTGTACAATAAAATTTTGTTATTCCAAATAAATATAATTCATGTAGCGTGTAATAAAAATTTAAACCTGTAAATTTAATGCCTTTTAAATTGTTTTAAATTTTCTCCTTTTTACTCACAATTTTTATGTTTTGTTTCAACTTTTTTTACCTCATGTCTAGTGTAACAATTATACACTCAAGTTTAATAGCCAAACCGACTAAAAGTTATAATAGCTCATATGATGTATACACCAACAAATGTTTTATAGCATTTCAAATAAATCTCAGTGATTCATCAAAATGATATTAAGATGTTTTTAATGTATATACAACAATCGTTGAATAAATCCTAAAGTTGAATGCCCCTTTTCTTCACCACTTGATTGTAGAATATATACTTTTTTTATTGCCCCCATAAATGTTACTGTAAAATGTTACTACCCTCTATACAAACCAACCATAAATGTCTGCATGTGTAACTCATTTCTGATCCATCATTTGATGATTTCCAACTTTTAAAAACCCTTTCCATCCCATAAAAGCATCTCCACAAAAAATCAAAATCCAATCATTATAATTGCACAGTGTTGATTAACCCTGATACAAATTATTTGGTTTATTCTTTTGAATATTTAACGACGTCCAAATAATGAGAGAGACACATATGTAATCAAAATGACTCATAAACAAGTATTATTACGTCTAAAGTCAATTAGAGTAACTGCAGTAACCCACATGATTCTTCAACATCAAGTGAAAAGCTTTTGAAAACTCTTCCAATATATACCTCTGTACACATTCATCCATCCATCCATCCATCTATCCATCTATCCATCCACATACACAGCATGATATAAACATGGAGATTTGAATATGCGATATTATAAAACATGCAGGCCAAGTGTGATGAATAAAGTTTTAGGTGAAATTCATTTGATATGATCGTGTTAATGTGTTGAGAAAATGGTCTACATAACATTCATGTATACATGTAACAAAAATATAATAGACTTTGATGTAAACACATAGTTGTTTATGTGTTTGTGTATATATTTATGTTGGTTTGTTGGTTGGTTGGTTGGCTGGTTGGTTGTTAATAGTAAACATGAGCCTAGAGGCTATTTCAAAGGATGTAGATGTAGGAAATTGTGGATTTGCTCGATTACTCATTATAACTATTATATGTTATATTGATATACACACACGCAGGCAGATGATGTGTTTGTAGCTGATTAAAAATATATATTGGTTAGATATTTACGAGGGTGACCAGTGCACAATATCATCTGGTGATAGTTTACAAGATATATGTGGTCAATCGTTTAGTATATATCTATATGTTATTCACTGTGTGTTGGTGAAAGTGTTACAGCTATATAGTTGAATTGCCAAGAGTGAGAACAGTTGAAGAGATCCTCTCACTGTGATTAGAGGGTAGCTCACAGATGGATGAATAGACCCTTGGTTAATTTTCAATTATCCATGTGAACCAGAGAACAAGCACTGATGCTATAGGCAAAATGGCAAAAGGGATGTGCTCAACAAAATTCTGGAACTACCGCGTGTTCTAGCTGAATTGCAAGCGGATCACCGCACACCAATACTGGTCAATTGCCACACAAAATTCTACGATTTTAATCGTATCTATTTTATTTTATCGGTGTAACTATTGCACTATGTGTATATCCAACTATTCACTTTAGTTAACCAGTATACATGGAATATCTACTTTGTTTTTTTGTATATTTTATTTATTTATTTGTCTGGTTGATGCTTGGAATACTTGACCCTCCATTGTTAAATCCTCCGATCGACTTATCTTTCGTTTATTTACAGAATGTATTATTTATTTAACAGACGTATTTAATTTTTAATTTTTTAATAGTACTTTTTGGTAATTTATTACGTGTACCTTTTTTATCCTCAGTAATTTCATTTCGTGAATTATTTTTAAATATTTATTTACAATTTGTAAATTGAAATGGAGAAATACAAAAAATTGTTGAAGATAATTTACTCTATTTTTTTTTTTTTTTTCATATATTTATGTTGAAAGAAATTAATATTTATATTTTTTTTTTCACTACAATTCACTATCAACTAAAATAGAAAATTCTTTTGATATTTCCAGAAATAATTTCTAGAAATATCAATAGCTTTTAATTTGTATAAATAATTCCATTAATGATAGCAAATTATTGGGGAAAAAATATTCATATATGTTTATAAAAAAGAATATTAAAAAAAAAATAGATAGCATCTGTTGTGAAATCTGCAATTGAATTTCTAACACTAAAAAGTGAATTTAATTATCAAGCCTCGGGTTTGCAAGGTTGGTAGTTGAAAATAGCCGCAGTTTTAAGGGGAATAAATTGAGGGAGACTGAAGAGGAACGAGTATGCAATTAGCTTTTTGCCTGATTTGGTATACGCCTTTAGCGAACGTTATTCAACATCAAAGAAAAATCCTTTGCACAAGAATTAAATGCCATTCAACCGCGGACGTTCATTAGGCACTTTCCTAATCGTTGTGCTTTCCATATAATTTCCATTATCTGAAAAAAAAACTCTTTTATAAGCCTAAAATTCATCTCTTTTTGTGTTAAAAAAATTTTCTTGTTTTTAAATATTCCAGATGACACAGAAAAATTATCATTAATCGATGAAATATATTTTTTTATTTGTCAGAAAATTAGTTTGACTTGTTGTCATTTGGACGTGCTAATTATTTAACTCATCTATTTATTGAAAATTCATATCTCCCGACTTTTAAATAGATAAATTTGTGAGCAGTCTTTACTGAAATAACATGTCGAATTAATATTAAAACAATTTTAATTAAAATACTTTTTGAATAATAATTGAAAAACAATGTTCGTAAGTTATCTGATGGATTATAAATTACTTTTCATTACTCCATAATTATCAAGATAATGTGCGGTTGAGCTTTTAAAAAGGGTCATTTCATACATAATATGTCTGCAAATTACCATGTCAAGTATTAAACAATAAAAATTAATTTCGACTGTATCAGATTAGTTGAACAACTTTTTAAAAACCCTCCTATTATTAATATAATATTTCAGGCAAAAATAAATTATTATTGCTCGAAAATTGAATGAATTAATTGAGTAGACTGACAAGATCAGCTTGAAATTAGCAATAATTATTTTTAAATTTATTTATTAAAATTCAAAGAGTATTTATTTTTTAAACGAAAAGTCTTGTGAAGAATTTGAAGAGCTTTTAGACAAAAAATAATCCATAAATCAACGTTTTTTTTTAAATAAAAATAGCCTTTATTTTGGACCAGACAAAAATTTATTAAAATTCTATTTTTTTTTTTGACTTTTAAAATTATATATTATAATTTATAAAACTTCGATGGAATATATGATTCATTTGAATAAGTTAAATAGTATTAATTCTCAATCAAACTGGTACAGAATACAGATATCAAAAATTCCATAAATTTATGTTTTTTCCTGCTAAATATACTCTCGATTTGTCTAGACATAAAACTTATTTATAAAAACATTTTATTTTTATTATTTTTCATAAATTTTCACGATTTAAAAATTAACTTTATTATATAAATATTAATTTATCTAAATATAAAAACATCCATCATACATATAAATAAATTATTTTTATAATTTTTAAAAAACTCTTAAATATTAATATAAAAAAAAATTGATGAATAAATATGTAATTACAATATAAAAACTTTTGAATTTAACCCAGTGTATGCATTGGAATAAAAGTTTAAAATATATTTATTTTCATGTTTATAAAAAAAAGTGTCCGGCGTTTAGATCAAATACTTCCTGCCATTAGTACAAGTGGAAATGTCTTTTGCCAAGAAGTATTTGGACCCGAACGTCGGACACCTCTTTGCATCTCAAATAATTTCAGTTCGATAGTAAGGCACAAGTAATCAGCATGTAGGATTTAGTTTTAGAGATTTGAACTCGAGACTTTAAGAATGCTACATAAAGCTCTTGCCTACTTGACCATAACGTTACTCGTTATTTGTTGACTATAATTTATCTACTTATCGTCACTGTCACTCCTTATTATTTTTTCTCCTTCAAAAAAAATATTAATAAAACTCAAAACAAATTGTACAAATAATTATTTTTATATTTTGCTAATTATTCCACAATTATTTAAATAATCAACAATATTTCATCTCAAAATTGATACACATGAATATTTTTTTATTGTATTTTTATCGTAATTTTTTGTCTGAAACTTGGCCTTTTTATATTCGCTTATTCGTATTCCTGTCTCATGCCGTTGGCATTTTTCGTGAATATTTATTCATTTTTTTATTTTTACCTCGTTTTATTTTCATAACTTTTTTGGTATTCAATTTGAGTAGCGCGGTAGTTTGACGTCTTTGGTGGTCTCTGACACTCTTTTTTATAAAAATAAAAAATAAAATTCATGTCTGTTGTACTATGTAGCATATGCCTATGTATAGATTGTTACATTTTATATATTATATACAGGACATTGAGAGCGCAACGAGTTTGAAGTTTATATGTACACAGAAATATCTACATACAGTGTGGGTTTGCAGTGCGGATAATGGATGTAAAACGTATGCAGTGTTGGCTTATTTATCTTTACTGTGAGACAAGAACCTGGCGTATATACCAAAGAGCCACTCACCAATAAAATATATCTCGTAAACGATAGAGACCAAGAGAACCGCCTTCTGCTGACATTTTCATTGTCATTCAAACTACCCTTTTTTCTCACCTATTTTCTCTTTACGATTTATCATTTTATTTACTCTTGTTGTATATTTTTATCCATTGTATTTTTACACTTTCATGATACTAAATTATAAATGAATTTTTTTATTGCTCAAAATATAGAGACCGTTACGAGTATGAATAAAAGGAAAATATCTAAATTATTAAATTCATTGAAAATTTCATTGATCAAATTGACATTTAATTTACAAACTTTAATGAACTTTTAATTTTTAGTTGAATCAAAATTTTCAGTGAATTTATTTTAGTTATATTAATTGACGAATAGAAAGTTTTTAATTTTATGTGTATTATTCAGAATTAATATTCACTTGATACTTTATGTTCTTTACAAGAATGACATCGCACTTTGAGATTTATATTTATAAGTGAAAATAGGTTAAACAAGTTTAATTAATTTTCAAGTGAAATTATATTTTTAGTTAAAAGATTTTTGTAATAAAAGAAAAATTTATGTACATATAGAATAGAAAATAAAATATTACAAGTCATTTTCATGTCATTTAAGGTGACAACTGAACGGATATACTGTTTCTGACACTTGCGGGTGTTGAAATTCCCAGAGCTGTTCTATACAGAGAAATGTAGTGATATTGACGTAACGCAGACAGAAAGTCCGGAATGACTTTGGAATATGTCGAATTTTTTTTATATATAAAACTTATTGCTCAGTGTCTATTTTATCTTTCATATCCACAGCAGATTGTTGCAAAATTTCCTTTGTAAAATCATTATTGATCGTTAATTTATAGCGAAAAAATTGAAACAAGTAGTATAAAGTTAATTTAGTCAGCCATCATTTTAAAATAACAGAAAATACTATTTTATGAATTATTTTTAAACGTTTTCATTACTATTTCAATAGTAACTAACCTGATCTACTGTCATTTCATTATAACAATAAGTTTTCATTGTCATAAATGTTTTTTTGAAAAAAAAAAATGACTAAATTCAGTATTTTTTACTGTTTTGATGGATTTTTTATCATAATAAATAAATTTTTCAAGATTTTTTTGATGATACTATCGTGACGATAGCTATTCATAATTTTTATGGCTTTTATAATGAGCGACAAGACGATTATCGTTCTTATTTTTACCACGATTTTCAAGACGGATTGTGATTGATGAAGACATTTGTGCTTTTTATAATTTTTTTTCCCTAAATTTAAATAGCTTGTATTCTATTTTGAAAAAAATATTTAATATTCAATTCAACATTTCTTTCAAATTGTCAGATAGATTTCAATTAAATTATGAAAAGTGAAGGAAAAATATTCCATTTTTAATTATATATTAAATTTACTTGGAATATTTTTCATATGAATTTTAAATCAGTTGATGAAATTCGAATTATTCGAGTGATGTATTCGAGAGAATCTTGAAAATGTCAGCGTTGCAAAATTTTACTGTATGAGCATCTTCTGGGAATTGCATTTGGTAAATATACAGACTGAAAATACTTGAAAATATTTTATATTTATTTTTCAATCGAAAAATTTCATTCAACTTTCAGCATATTATATCATGGAAAAATAAAAAATTCTTGCCTATTTTTTTTTTGTTTAAATTTATATTTAAAAATATAAATTAACAACTAAAAGTCCCTTGTGTTTAATTATACATAAAATATGAATAATAATAACCAAAGTATATAATCATGTGTTGAAAATAAAAATTAGCATTTGATAATAATAAAAAAAAATAAAACCCCATATCCCAATCTTTTTTTTTCTATATACTCGCACTGACACGCGAGTGTTCAAGAGTTTGGTAAACACAACGAAAAAACCATTTTCTCTGATAAAATACATTTTGACAGTGTAGACATGCATTTTCCATCGGTGCAGCATATTTTTCCTGGCAAATGTAAACATTTAAAAAAGCAGAATAGAAAAAAAAATAAATACAATATAAAATAATAAAACGAAGCTGCAAATAGAACAGAAAAATACATCAAATAAAATAAAAATACACGCAGAATTAATAAAATATATAAATTTAATTATAAAAATAATAACAGTGTAAAATAATTGGTGAAGTTTATTACAATATGTATTTGAATATATAATAGTTCAATTGAATGCAAATTAATTTGTTCAAAACCATTAATAATGAAATAATGAAAATGAGTGGGTAACAAAATTAGGATTATTTAGTCTGATTGAACTGCTATGAATTTGACAGAGATGCCTGACTATGGATTGTGGATTGTTGGATGATTTTATCTCAATAGATTGAGTGAGAGAGAGAGAGAGAGTGGTGACAGGTTGACTAGGTATTACGATAACCTCTATACTATAATATAACAGAATCGACGCTTCATTATAGCCAGACAATAGATACCATTTCTCTTTGTCTAATTCTCTATGCATCTTTATCTCATACACTTACCAAGACTCTGGTACTATTCGCGTTGAATTATTTATGCAATTAGGTGCGGCTTCTCTGTCGTCCTCTCACCAATTTCACCACGTTCAACTACGTCGATACGTGTCTCTTCTTTTTATTTAAAAAAATTTCCTTTTTTTTTTCTATTTTATCTTTCAATTTTTTGTATCCTCAAATCTTTTTATTTCATATTTTTATTTTCATATCTTTTTGTCTCATCATCTGTTGTAATAATAATGGAGAAAAAAAATTATAAAAAAAAAATATCAAGATTACGAAAGGTGATTATGATAATAGAAAAATAGAATAAAAAAAATAAAATACAAAATGAAATGACAGACTGTGAAAAAGGAGGAAAAAAAAGTAACTGTATAATGTTGAACGAGAATGATCCCTCGGTACGTGACCTGGTGATTTTCGTTGAATTATGCCTCGTTCGTTTTCTCGTTTTAAAACTATAATTGAGTGAATGGCCCTCATGGCACGCCAGATCGCGTTTCTAAAATCATTCATGGCAGCCTCGTGTCAGTATTTATAAAAGTGATAGACCAGTAGGCTTCACTCAAATATTTTTTTATATTTTATTTTTAATTTAATAGTAATAATTTTAATTTTAACACCACGATAGTTGTTAATACTTTTTTGAATGAATCATTTTTTCATTTTCAATTTCAGGTAATAAAAGTATTATTATTTTAGCATAAAAAATTTATTAGCCCTTTGAATGCCTTACAAACGTAGGTCACTTTTAGTCACTATAGACAATCCTTTGGACCACACGGCATTTTTCAATTCATTCATGTCTATGTATACAATTATTTTGAGTACATTTGTTGTCTCATATAATTCGTACATTGAGTACATAAAAATCAATGAACCAAGTGTAGATGATGGATATAGATAGAGTGGCAAGTTGACCACAACCACAATAGGATTGATTGTAAATTCAGTATAGCCTGACACATTTATATACATAAAATAAATTGCATATTTCATAAGTATATACAAACTGCATTCAGTATAATATTATTGCCAAAATTTAACTATGCTAATCCATGATTATTTGTTAACAATCCAACAATTCAGTTACAATAATATTATTGTGAATGTAAATTAAAATGAAATGAAAAAAAATTAAAAGCAGATGATTTGAAATTATTAGAACTAATACAGTCTGAATAAACATGGAAGAGGAACATCCCAAATATCAAATTGTGATTGATTTATTTTCACGTAATTTTCACTGCCTTTACCCCTTCAATTTAACAGTATTTATCTCTCTATCTTTATTTTATTTTTTATCATTACCTGTGTCTCTCTTGCCATTTGCCAACTCTGATGTACAACCACAAAGAGCTTGATTGCATTGTCAGGGATTAATTCTCGTGTTCATTTTACCAATGTCTCATCCCACTGTGATCAGGCCAATCAGCAAGGCCTTTCTCCCACAGTAGTGTGGCTAAAGGTGTTGTCAGCCATGCGATCCGAACACACCATCCTCAGGATATATCCTATTTCAACTTGTTCAAATCTACTCTGTTTCATTTCAAATTAAAGGCTAAAAATAAAAATAAAAATAATAATAATGTTAACCACTAAAAGTCGAGATTGTAAACAATGTGTTTTTTTTTTTTTTTTTAATGATTACTTGAAAGTACTTGTAGAAATAAATAAATAAATAAATATTGACTCGATATAATTAATGATTTAATAACAAAATATTCCAAGTAGAAAATAAACATATAAATTTAAGTATTAATTGTTCATTAAAAATGTTTTGAGATGGAAAAAAAAAATGAAAGTAAAACAATCTTTTATGATTTTTGTTAACATTGTGATGTATATTCAAGTAAAATGTGTGTATAAATAAAAATATATATATACTTGTCTTGGTTGAGTGCACTTAAAGTTTAGTTGGTTGGTTGATAGTAGTTGTATCTTGAAGAAGAAGGTATAAGGTTGGCGTGTGTAAACAGCTGGGTCACAAATTAAACACGGTGGTTTCCAGGACTTGGAGTGTACATTTCTCAGTTCAAACGTCACTGTGTATATAAAACAGCTTTGATAATGATAGCCAAGAGAGTTGTAGTCATTTGGTTCCTTTATACCTTCACTCATATATTTATATACATATACAAACCCCTATGCTTTTGTATTGTGTAGACCTTTCTTCCACTGTCACTGTGTAACACTGGATGGAATAAAAAAATAAAATTAAATAAATTACAAGTACAAAGACAATTTGTGTTATCCTTGATCAGATGGAACAAGGATCATCCTCGAAATACCAATATCATAAATTTTTTATTACATCAATAAATATAGGTCGGTCTTGTCAAACCCACTTGTCAATCAGATAATGAATTTTATTCTATTTTTTTTCCATATCAACACGTTTATTTACGGATTATGTTTATATATACATATATTCATTTATTTTTTTTAAATTTATTTTAAAATTGTTTTTCCATATATATTTAATTCACATTCCTTTTCAAATAGATCGATCAATTAATATTTAATATATACAATCGTTATATACACTTGTAAACATTATTAATTTAAAATTTTCATTCTATCTATTAATTTTCTGTTTTGTTTATTTCATTTTCCATAACATTAATATTTAAATGGTCAACGTACATTTGAATATACATACGTGATATATCAGGAGCCATAATATTTATTCATCATGATTATTAATTTCAATCGAGCCATCATTTTATTTAGCATTCTCTATTCGTCCGAAATCAAAGAGAGATAAAATTCAAAAGGGCCAAACTGTAAAGCAAAGTTGTAAGTTTTGCCATTCACTTTGTTGTAATTTTTTTATTTTTTCACGAGTGTTGAGGGTTAAAGGAAATAAGGTAAAAAATAATATGTGCGTTTTGTTCATGTATAGGTGTTTTGAACAAAATGTATATATTGTACACTCATATCAACACACCTGAATAAAAAGCTGTATAAAAGTTTTTTTTTAAAAGTTGTAAAGTTTTTTTCTTCTCCATTTATTCATCTATTTATTTGCACACACACACACATGCACACTTAATGTTTATTTGTAAAAGTACGTAAAAAATATTTAGTAAATTATATATAACTGTATCATATATAATAAAACTAATGAAAAGAAACGACTGATCGTTATGGTTTTTTTTCGTTTACTTTAAAAATATTTTTCTTTTTAGAAAAAAAAAACCATCAGCAAAGTTTAATATAAACTTTATATTGTATAAATAAAAATAAATCAGCCTCAAAGCTTCAATTTATGTTTGCTCCAGTGAAATAATATAACAGCTATTTATATTTTTATGCACCGTATAATGTGATGAGTAGATAAAAGTCCGTTTTGTTATTTTTTCATCTGTTTGAATTGTTTATATTTTTTGTTAATTTATTTATTTATATATTTATGTTTAAACATGAAATTTGTGATACTAATTTGATACATAAAAAGATGTATATTTATTTTGTTTTTAAATGTTTTTTGTGTGAAAAAAAAAAGAAATGAGAAATGTTGTGTAAATTTTATGTCTGTAAATGTTATTTGGGTATTGTGTTTGGAGAGATTTGATGGGTTTGGGTGAATACGAGCTTGAAATATTCTATGAACACTAAAATTGTATGTATATGGGGAATTTTATTATGTACGCATGTATATGATAGATTTTTGCCACAAATTTTGTAATCGTTAACGAACGCGCGTGCCTAAAATATTCGTGAAAATTATGAGACATGCTTCTACAGTTGTGATAACACAAGGACGATGATGATAATGATGATGATGATAATGATGGGGTGATGTTGTATTACAGCAAGTTTAAAATATAAAAGTCACGAATACGCTTGCGTGACTACATATAGCATGATGCTTTCTAGTTAAACCCATTGCCCGAATTTTCACATTTTTTTTTATTTCGACCTCTTTCATTATTGATTACACTTTCTATTTTATTTTTTTTCTTTTTCAATTTAATTTTCATTCCAATGGAGTTTAATACAACTGTACTGCAAACTATACACACCGAAGGGGTTTATCCCACATGAGGGGGTGAAAAAAACACAAAAGAATAATAAAAAAAGTAAAAAAAAAAAAATTAAAACTGTAAAAAAGAGAATGTTAAAGTCGCACGAATGGAGAAGCTAGATACTCAGATGCTAGAAAATAGTATCGGGTCAAAACAAAAGGGAATGAAAATATAAAAAAAAAAAACAATTGTTATGGCTCCTGGTTTATTTTTATTATCATTGTTGTCGGTCGCGACCTCTTGGGTATTGCGGTTCAATCCACACGGCGGACGTGGATTATTGCAGTCATTCTTGTTGCAATCAAAAAGTCATATCACACACGCATACAAGTGCATTCATATTGTTACACACATTGTCATTTACTCACCAATGATTTTATCCTATCGTTCCAATTTTTTTATATTTAAAATTTTAAAATCTTACAATAATATTTTTTTTTCTTTTATTTAAATTATTATAATTAAAAATTTTATTTATTTATTTTTTTTTTTGGTATTTTCAAATTAATTTTCATAACACTCACGTAAATTTGTTTTGTTTTGTTTTTTAATTATTTTATTTTAATTTTCTCATTTTTTGTCTTCAATTTATTCTTCAATTAGAATGAGATTTGTCTTGAAAAGTATTTTTAAATTTATTAAATTTATGAATTTTTTATAAACATGATATTTCCATTTATTGATTATTAGTTTTGAATTTTTTTTTTTATCTTTTTTTATATTTTGTTTGAAAAAATAATATGACTGTACAGTGGTTCTCGTTTATATGCAGCACTCAATAACAAACGAGTTCAAAGTATTTTATTTTTATTATTATTTGTATTATTTATTACTTATCATTATGATTATTAGATATCTTCCTGGTGTACACTCAATTTATGAATAGCCAATTGAGACTTTCATGTTGATAAATTATAGACCTGGAAGTTTCATAATAATTTTCGAACATTCATTATTATTCTTGTTGTTTTTTTTTTAGTTTAAATTTTTATTTTCTTGATCGTTTACCCGTCATTTGAACCGAACATTAGGCTCATTTATCGAGCAATGAACCTCCCAAATTCGCAATCATTCTATATTTACACACAAAGAGAAAGAAAAAAAAAATTGAATGACGAAAAATAATTATATCAGCAATAATAAATGAGAAAGAATAATCAAAAAATGAAAAAAAAAAAAGCCAATAAGAAATCTGTACATATAAACACGCGAACCGGTCGCGTGAATAAAGTTAAAAATTCGTTGAATCAGATATAGTTGTCACCAACTGGAAAAAAAGCAGTCTTTCTATTTACATTTTAAATTTATTTATTTATTATTATTATTTGTGTTTGTTTAATTAATAAACACAATTTTAGAAAAAAAGAAAAATATTTTTTAAAATTTATTTTATAAGCTGTTAGCAGTCTCATTTTGTCACGTTGACTGTGTCATAATAAATATATTATTTTGCTTGAAATAGAATACCCCAAAGTCTTTGGAATTATTAGATATTATTTTTCATGGAAGAATAATTTTTCATTGAAAATAAAAAATAAAAAAAGTAAAATATTTTTCCCATTAATATTAAAATTAATATTATTTCGATGTTTATTTTTCATCGTAAATTACGTAATATTAATTCTATAAGATGAAAATAAATATAATAAATTATATTTATTATTATTTTTTGTATATAAAATTTTTTAAAAATTAGGCTTATTAATTGGTTCCTAATAACATCCAATCGACGCAACAATTATTCAGACATAATATTCATTGATGTCAAGTGCGTCGGTGTCCCGCTCCTATACACAACTTTCTTGTGTTGAAATAAGTGGTGTACGTACTGTGACAACTTCACGTTGATGATGTTGTTTATTTGTTGTTATTCCAACATCATGAATCAATGTGTTATTACCTTTTATTGGTTGACATATTTGATCAATTTTAGGTGGTCTTGCATTATGATCAATACATGCATACACAGTTGCTTCTTTAATATATGATTTACCTCCAACAATAATACCACCACCATTGCCATTACCACTACCTACACCACTAACAACATTACCAACATTTCCTGAATTTGAAAAATTTCCAATTCCACCTAAACACGCTAATTTTGTATCCACTGTTGTTGACAATGTCGTTGGTCGGGCAAGGCACAACTCAGCATATGTTACTTCACCAGTTAACTGTAACAATTATTTGAAAATTAGCCTAAAAGATTAACTGATTGGATAGAAAAATACAAAAAATATATACAAAGAACACACAAAGTACAGGTTGTGCAATCTTTATGTTGATCATAGAAATAAATGTTTTTCTTTATTTTATTTTTTCATTAAATATTAAAATAGAGAGAATAAAACAAGTGAATATAATTTGTGAATTATATATTAAATACTAACTGGAAGAGTTGGATAATTTGTGTAATCACTGTGCGTGTAGTTGGCAAGTCCTTGAAGATGATTAGACTGTTGTGTTGTTAAAGACGTCGCTGATACATTGTCAGGTGTTGCTTGGGCAGCAAGTGGTGTACCAGCTGTTGACCCCGTTAATTGATAATCTGAATCTTTAAAATATATTTTGTCATACAAAAGTACTGCAAGTATATACAATTAAATAGTTACATTTGAATAATTACATGAAATATATATTTGAAATGAAAATGTAATTTGTTTAAAAAATAAAATGCAAATGTTTATTTATTTTTGATATAATTTAAATAAATATTTATTCGACATTTATCGTATCAAGTTATAAAAATAATAGTACAATTTTATAATGAGTTTTAAATGTTTAAATTTATGTATATACCTTTATTCGTTGGCACGACATCTGGATTTCTGTCATCAGCATCGTATAGTTCTTCGGAGCTTGGTGCTGTTGATTTTTTTAGCGGTAAATCACCTGGTCTATGTGTTCTTCTATCACTTCGTATTTTAAGTACTCCAAATATTATTATTGTGATGAGAAAAAGTGCAGCAACCACGCCAATTAAAACACCAAGTAATGGCGTTATTTCAAATGGCACGGGACTGCCTGTAAACAAAACGCGTACGGCTCTCGTGTAAATGCCTTTCATGAAAACAACAAAAAAAAGAAAATAATTTAAAAATATTTATCATAATATTATGAGTGATTTTACAATTACATTTTAATTATAAATGATTTCTTTTAAAAAGCAAAATTTAATAAATGTTCGTTGACACGTAAAATAAGTTGAAAAAAAAAGAAAAAATGAATTTTTTTTTTTTTATTAACAAGGGTTGCTCTTTTGTTGCTTAAATATGTTTCATATTAATTTTACATTTTTAAAAGTTTTATATATATATTTTTACTTGGAGGTTGTTGTACCTGGTATATATAGTTGGTACTTTAAAGCTTTCTTGCTGTCATGAGCTTGAGTGCAGATTAATTATTAATAGTTTTATACGAAAAGCGTGCAAAGATGCCATAGTAATAGATGGAGTCCTTTACCCAAGAAAGCCCCCTTTTACCCACTCTCACTAACTTTTATATTTATTTATTTATATACTACTTTTTTTTTATTTTTAGTTCACCTTTAAATGGGCAAAAAAATAAAAAATAAAAAAAAAAACTACAATATTATCATCCAAGGCTATTTTATAATGCACTTTATTTTAGAAAAAATTATTTTTTTATTTTTTTTTCTTTAAACATTTTAAATATTTGCCAATAGAAACTTTTTGTTTTTTTATTTTCACATTCAAAGTTAAGAGGTCAATTAAATTTTTTCATATAAATTAATTTAAAAGTATCTCAACACAAAAAAAAAAGAAATATATTTTTAATGAAAGAGAAATGTATTTACAATTTTCATGACGATTAAATATGAATTTAAATATTTCAGTAAATAATTGACGTTACATTTGATAGTGCATTTAAAAATAGAGAGTTTATTATAGATGAAACAGGTACTTGATATAAAGAGGTAAATTTACGAGCATTAAGGTCAATTATTGATTAAATGGTTTTAGCAAATATACAGTATAAAGTTGATAAGTATATATATATACTTGAAATGGTTTAAAACTGTTGAGAAGCTTACCAGTTTGTTTCTCAGCAACTTTAAGAGTAAAACCCTCAAGTTTAGTTGATTCACTTCGACCTTTTGAATTGTAAGCATATAATTTCATAGTGAGCACCTTCCCAGGCTCAAGTCCTTGTACAGTAAAGGATGCATGATCATGTGATGTTACATTTGCTTGTAACAAACCAGTATGTTGATCAAATACTTCTAAATAAAAATTTTGTGGTTGTCCACCATCAAATCCAGCTGTGCATTCAACTGACAATGATTCTGTCGTTTGATTTATCAATGAACAATTGTATGGTGCTTCAGGTTTACCTAAAAAGTAAAAAAATAAAATAAATTAAATAAAAAAATAACTCAAATAATCCAATAAAGTAAAATTTTTCTATTTAACGTAAAAAATTTTTTATAAAAAAAAAAAAAAATCAAACCGCAAACAAGAATTTATGGATATGGATATAAAATTTCAAATGAAAAATAAACATTTTTTTTTCGTTTTAATAAACAAACAAATTTTTCATTGGATAAAATAAATAAAAACTTTAAAATTAAATGAAAAATACAAAAAAATTTAAAAAATACCTGCTGGTATAATGTGAAATATGCAGGCATTCATTTGTTGTCCAGCGGTATTACTTGCCCAACATAATACACTACCATAGTCCATTTCAGTGACTGGTTTGTATGTGAGAATGCTTTGTGTATGCGTTGAATTTTTAAATTTTGATTGTGGTACATCTGTCAGTGTTCCAGTATGGTTAAATGCCCATCGAAAATTATTTGGTGGTGGATATGCTTCGACACGACAAATAACACTTGCATCTTCTAATCGAGCAACACCATAGATACGTTTCTGTTCTGGTATGCAAATTGGTTTATCTGAAATTTCAAAATCACATTTAATTGTATAAAATATTTTTTCTTCTTATAAATTGTTTGTTTTTTAATTATTTTATTACTTTTTTTTTTTTTTTTTTTGTGATAATTTAAGGAGAATAATTATTCTATGGATCACGTTTCTCAGTAAAATTTATAATGAACAAAATAATAACAAGACTTTTTATTAAGGTGGTTAATGGTTTTCAAGTGGTTTTTTTTTTTTCGCTGGTTGTAAATAATTATTTTTAGATACATCTAAGATAATGTGTTTGCATACTTCAATACCCAACGGTTTTAATTATTCAAAGGATATATTTTTGTTATTTTTTATGAAAAAAAAAAGTTTTTGGCGTTTGAGTCAAATCTTCCTGACATGGAACGAGTGAGGAGGTTTGCGCGCCTCGCTCGTTATATGTCACAGAGATTTGACACAAACGCACCATTTTTCAAACTGGAAAGCTCAACCAAAGAATCGGGCGGCTTATGCAACATATGGTCATTGACGGATATGAACCTAGCTTTTGAGATCTGTAGGCGGAGCTCTTATCTACTCGACCATAAGGTTACTCGATATTCGAATGATACAAATCATCAATTTATTCACCCTGAACTCTTCCATTTCACAAACAACTCGTATTTTGTGTCTAAACAAATAAATTCCATAAAAAATATAATCAAGCTTTGTTTAAACCATCCCCTCAATTAAAAAAAAAACAATAAATTAAGCATTCAATGACGATAATACTGATATGACAAGCTCTGAAATAAAATATCTATAATATTAAATACCAATTAACGTATAACAAAATTTATGTAATATATGTACAAGCCACAAACTCTCAGTGTCAAAACTAATTTACATTAAATGCATTTGAATATTGGCCATGATGTTATACATAATATATTCGTCTCTACATGTATAAAGTGAAGAATATGGTATTAAATGTGGTAATATTGATGAGAGAAATGCGGTGGGACAGTGAACGAGTACCAGATCGGAAGACAAGCCCAGCATCAGTCTGCTACCTGACTGATCATCATCGATGCCCATGACAACGTATTTAACTTTCATCCTATCGCGTTCTATACTAATTAATACTCCCAAAGCATAAATACATCGACATGAAGGTCACACGCAGCTTATCGTTCAGCATGACAACAAAGGACTGGTTTTGCTCATCAAGCGTACAACTGATATACATTTAGCTATCAGTTCTCTTGCTTATTATTAAAAGGCGTAAATGTGGCGATGTATATGTGTATTATCAAGACATGTATACATAAACTTTGGTAATGTATGTGCGTTGATGTTTATGCATGTTAAATACTTGGTATGTATATGAAAATGTATGAATTTGTTGAAAGTTCCGTTTTACCCAGGGGCTAGATGAGCTAATGGCAAAAACAAAGGATTTCCATATGTGAAAGTTGCCAAACAAATAAAAAATTTATAAACAAAAAACATATGACTAAGTACATATTGTACTGGAACAAAGTGGTTTTTTTTGATAATAAAAAATATTTATTAAAAGTATATTTCAATGCTATGAAAATAGCTTTGATTGAAACAATTTAAATGACAGTAAAATATTTCAAATTAAAAGTAATTGTTATTATTAAATATTAAAAAAGTTTTCAACATTGCCATTGTTGTATTTTATTTTTTGTTTGATAGATGAGAATTATTTGTAAATTAGTTTTATGTTGTTGGAATTTTAAAATAAACTTTTTTCTTTTTTTTTTTTAAATTATTTGTCAATAGTTTTGAAAACTTTTAGCTATTTTTTTTAGCTATTTGTTCAATCCTATACACAACTCATGCAAATGAATTTATTTTAGTATTTATTTTTTGAATCCCTTATTTTTTTATTATTAAATATTGAGTTTTTCATTTGTTCTTTGATACTTTGACAGACCCTTTTATTCTAAATTTGACAAGATACATGTTTTGTTGTCACAGCCATTTGTATTGTCTCGTATGTTGTAAATTCTTATTGATTTTAAAATGACAATATAGAGGGAAAATAAATAAAAGGTAATTGAATTTGTTTGTAAATAAAAAATATATTAAATTGACTTACACATTATTTTTAGATTGACTGTATCACTGTAGCCATCACCCTCGACATTTGATGCGACACACATATAGTTGCCTGATTGAAAACGATCAACTTTTCGAAGGGCAAGACTATATTGTTGAACAATGACACCCTTTTTGGCATTATTATGTAACACTGCACCCTAAAATTAATTTCAAAACATGTTGATTTATTAGAACTTATATAATTTGATTTATTAATTTACAAACAAGTTGAAATAAAATTTTTTAATTTAAAAAAATATTAATTTCATATGAATTGTATTTGATGAAAGAAAATTTAAATATGTATTTTTTAAAATCTGCAAATAGAAAAAATAATATGTATTTTTTCTTTTGATCAAATGTAGATATAATTTATATTTTTTAATTAAAAATTTCAATTAGGAATTATGATTTTTCATTAATTTATTTGATGAAATTATTAATACACTTACATTATGTTTCCAAACAACTTTGTAGGCATCTGGATTTGCTCGAACTTTGCATTCGAAATAAACGTCATCACCTTCCTCAATGTCATCGGGGTTCATTTTGGATCCGAGCTCAAGACGAATAGTTGGTACAACTGTAAAATAAATAAATAAATTATAAGTACACATATTCTATGAAATATATTTGCAAAATAAAAAAGTAGATAAATAAGAAAAGTAGATGTGAGAGAAAAACTGAATGAAAAAATAATAAAATAATAAAAATGTCAGAAAAGTTTAGTACAATTCAGGCGAGTTGAGATACGTGAGGATATAAAAATGAAAATTCAGATGTTTCGAGGATATAAAATTCTCCACAAGAAACAAACCAGTCTAGTCCATAAGTTTGCATATCACATTTGAAATACGTTCTAAAAAAATATGTCCATTTTTTTTGTTTATATATGTTTATATTATTTTTTTCTTGTGGTTTCATCTCTTTTTTTTTTTTTTTTGTTATTTTGATAGACATGTTGCCGAAATTTAATTTTAAATATTTTTTTGACTAGTCTGTTTTATGTGCTATTATTATTTTTTTCTCTCTCACTGGAGTTTCCTGCTGTCGAGGATTCAACCGAATAAATCCAGATCTCCGGGTACATTCCATTTTCCAACGTTGACATCTCGTTATTTCGATTACATTCCCGTTTTTTGCTTGCGTAATCTCTATCGATGGGACATTCGTCGTAGTCGTCGACGTTGTTGTCGGGATGAATTTCAACCCGTTTAAATACCAACATAAACATACACACACAGGAGAAAAAAAATGGTAAAAAAATAATATGGATGATATAGAAAAAAAGAAAAATAATAAATAGAAATTTTAGCTTTTTTTTTACTGTGGCTGATAGTCATGTTTCAATATCACTTTATTCACGTTGAATAAAGAGTCGGGGTAAAATTTACCCGAGAGTTACATGCACATTTGTAAATTGAAAATTTTGAAAAAAAAAATTTAATAAGAAAAAATAATAGTTGATACAAATCCAAGTGGTAAAAATAGATACTTTTCATATGACAAATAAATTTAAATTATAATGGAAATTAAGACAAAATGTTTACAAAAAAAATATTGATATTTTTTTTTAAGGAAAAGCAGCTGGCAATTGGGGCAAATACTACCTGGCATATGAACGAGAAGGCTTTTTGTGCCTCACTTGTTCTATGCTAGGAGGTGTTTGCCCCAATCTCAAGATTATCATATGCTAGTCTTAGAAAACAGATTTGAACTCCAAGTTACGTTGACCACGGTGTAATGCTTTTGCCCACTTAACTACAGCACACTCTTTACGAATGACAAAGTATAATTTCAATATACCCTTATCACTTGAATTTCTATTTGTGAATTTCCGAAACAAGCAAATTAAATTAGCCGTCAATATTTTGAAAACTTTTATTTGCTCTATAAATACTCTTGACATAGAACACTTTACAGAAACAAAATTTAATTGATTAAAAAGTAGTAGAAGAAAAAAAAAAACAAATTGTGCATGTAACTTGTGTGAAAATATATTTAAAATTTGTATTTATTAATTTCTCAATTTAAATATATTTTTTTTATAGAGAAAAAATAGTACAAAAATAATAAACTTCAAACTTACAGTAGATATTCAGTTTCCATGTGTCTTCTTCAACTCCACCATCGACTTTTGGATTTTCAGCACGACATGTAATGATCTTGTCGTGATCTTCTTTTTTCGGTGTTATTGTTAGGCTTGATGTTGTCATATTTCCATCTTCAGATACCTGAATTAACAGATGAAATTAAATTTATTCATTTTATACAGCTGATGGCTAAATTTATGAAAAATAAATTATAAAAAACTTAATCTTCATAGATCTATATCTTCTGAGCATCTCAAAAGATGTTTTAATACAAAATGAAAAAAAATAAATCCATAAAAACTATTTCTTTTTTTTTTTCTCAAATTATCTTTCGAAAAAACATTAAATCAGTTTTTTAAATTTATAAAAAAAAATAAGACTTGAAAAATAAATACTGTGATAATTTTACTATTGAATTTTCAATTATTTTTAAAATATTTAAATTGTTTTAATCAGTTTACAACTGAAAAAAAATAAATTCATTGTAAAATAATATTTAAAAAAGTTTTTTTACAACAACGCATTAGATTACATTTCAACATGAGCTTAATACTAGTTGAAGTGAAGCGATTCATTGAATTCCATTGACGAAAAATTTAGCCTGGTCAGGGTCTAATTTTGTCGCGGCAAAACCATCGAATACTGACTAATTGATGGTGGTTCAAAACCTGCGGACTGGAGCCAAGCCAAATTGGACGCTTGCCTCCATCGTGCATCACCACACTCTCCATCAAAATATTCGATATTTAATTTCCTGATATTTAAATAAGCCAAACCACTCACAAAAGCCTCCCTCCCTCAACAAAAAAAAAAAAACTTGACGCACCGATACATGATTTTATCATTATTATTTTATTTTTTTTCATAATTAAATCCACTTGTTATTAACAATATCAATAACCGTAAAAAAAAGTACTACAAAACAGCCAGCAAATAGTAAAAAAAGAAAAAAATTGAAAAAACCGTAAAACAATGTGCTATTAATTTTTCTATTAATATTAATTCAGTAAAACATTGTTAACTCTCTAACAGAAAGGCTTATGTTTGAGCTTTTATCAATTGAATTTGAAAAAATTCGCAAAAAGCTGGTTAAATTTTTGATTGAAAAAAATTCAACAAGATAACAAATGAATCTGTCAATTTAATTAGGTATTTTAATGAAATTTTTAATTTATAATTTACAAAAAATAATTAAAATATGGAGGAAATAATGTGTCATACTGTACATGAGGATAATAACAAACGATGCATGTTGTTATGTACAAAGTACAGATCGATCTTATCATAAATATATGGGCATATGTGAAATTGTATTTATCATTGATCCAGTAAGAGGAAACACAGTGGTAATTTGCTTGTTTCCGCGGAAACATATACACGTCCAATAGTCCAGAGTTAGTCTAAAGCTATACAAGCTATACCCTCAACTATATCGTTTGTGACATCTAGCAGTATAAGGTCTCTCGGGATAATCCACCAATATATATACAATACAAAACTATATGCATACTATCGCCTATCTATTGGCTCAAATATATACCCTATCAATGTGGTCAACTGCTAATATCTACTTTCTCATTTGGATATCTAAAATGCAATATTCACTTGAAATGCAAACTCGAAATTTCAACTGTATATTTATCTTCATACAAATTTATTGACTTTCGTCGATAATTAATTTTATTGGCATTTTAATTTAAAAATATTAAGTAAATTTATTGTAAAAAAATTTGTACTCAATAAATAATAAGTATTAAATTTTTTAAATTAAAAAAATAAACAATTGGTTGATAAAATATTAGCTGACATTGATAATATATTATGTAAATAAATAAATAATATAATTTTTTTACAAGTTAAAATCACGAAGGTATTGGTTATACCATATAATTGCAGCATAGCGTGTTGAAAGTGGACGTTAATAGCAATGATGCAAATACCGATACAGCTTTAATGCCAGTGATTTTGATCGGCGATCGGTTGAAGAATCCTCCTTCACTCTCTCACCATTCTTTTTCATTTTTCTTATAAACCTGCTTCCTCTTCCTCTTTATCGCCTCTTTTTTTTTTTTTTTTTTTTTTTATTATCTTGCCTCTGTATGTATTTATTTTTTTTTCCTTCTTGTATTTTATTATTCGCTTTACCCGTCGACACCTATATTCCACCTGAGGCAACTCATTTAACCCTAATTTAGCCCCCTGCTTTGCGATCAGCCAAAAAACTACGTGCCGGCAAATATTCGATGAAAGTAACACCCAATGTTACAATAATACCAACAGTTAACATAAAATTAACCCAACATTTTTACAGATTTTATTTTTTATTTTTATTCTTTTTTTCCTTATACCTGAGGCTTTCATTTTATCAATAGATATTTTTTTCTCTTGTAAAAATAATGATACTTAAATTCCATAACACAAAAAAAATATATAGTAATTTTGCAAATATATTATCCAAACCTTTTGGGTGAAATTTTTCAACATTTTTCCATCCATGTACCAGGATATTTGTGCTGGAGGCCTCGATCCAACAGTCATACAATTAATATCATATTTTCGGTCAGCACTCAGGGGAGCATCTGCACTGCTCAATATTGACACGCTCATAGGTCGCACTGTAAAAATTAAAAAAAATGAAATCAATAAAGTTTAATAATACTCCATCACATATCATAGATGAATTTATTTTATGAAAATTAAATCGTCAAATAAAAAAAAAAGAGGAAATATATTAAATTCGTTTGATAAATTAAATTACATTGTGTTTTTACAAGAAAAATATTTACATTTTAGCATTGCAAATAAAAGAATTTTCTGTTTATTTAGTTTTTTTTTTTGCCAGTGTTCTTTGACATGGTATGTAATGATTTTCTTTTTTGTTCATTTAACTTGTCATTATGAATTTTCTTTATTTTTCTTTGTGCTGTTAGATTATCATTGTGATTGTGTCAAGACTGTCGAGTATGCTAATAAGCCTAGCTGTTTCGTTGCACTCTATTTTTTTTGTGTTTCTCAAAGATTGCACAGAAGTGTTGAGTGACATTTGCCTGGGGCATCATCTGCCTAGCTATCATAATATGTGCAAAAGGTATATATTTGTCATTGCAAAGTCATACTCTTGTCTTGACATCTTGTTTTTTTTATGAGAACGATTGGAAATTGCCCCGGGTGTTTGAATATATATACAGATTATACGCAGATAAAAAGAAAAAATATAAAATATATAAGCCAGAAAAACCGAATGATTGAGATACGATGGGGTGTGTTTTTCTCTTTTTTTTCCATCAGACAATTCAGCCGTGAGCTGGAAATTAAAGTTTAGCAAAACTCACTGGAACTTTTGACTTTATTGCTCTCAATTTTTTTTTTTTTTTTTATATTATTTCTATTCTTCATCGTTTGGCTCGTCTATTCATATGTATATTATTTTTTTTTTGCCTCATTTTCCTTTGGATTATTTTCTTTGCGTCTGTCACATGCTCGATTGAAAATTGACACTTAAAAATTCAACAATTTTTTATCTCTTTCGATTTTCCTATATATACGTCTGCTTGTGTCTGTCATTTTTATTTTTTATTATCTTTGATTCTTCATGGCTACTGGCGCATATAAACATTCATAAAATTGTAAATTTTTTATTCAAATTACACAAAGTTATAATTATAAACTGGGATTTAATCAAAGTTTTTTTAAAAAATATATATAAAACCACCATAACGAATGGAATATAAAATTAATGATGTCGGTGAAAACGAGCGAAGAATATTACAAGGTAAAAAAATATAAAATGAAAAAAAAATAGTAACGGATAATGAGAAAGGTTTGAACAATGGAACAAGTAGACCCAATTGAAATATGTTTTAAAAAATAATAAAAAAATTCCAATGGGTTTTAAATAATTTTCATTGTCAATTTGCGGGTTTATCATAATTTTAAATGAGTTGGAAAAAAATATATAAATGTTTTCTAATCAAAGTGAGTGAATAAAAAATGTAGAAAAATAAATTTAAAAAGAAAAAGAAAAATATTCCCAGAGGACTTGTAAAAATTCAAGAGAAGGGTTTATAAAAATATCGTAGCACTCAGGTAAAACGAGAGTACTAAGATGTAAAAAAGAAAAAAAAAATAGTATCAAGTGAGTTAAGTAACGAAGGAAAAGACTGAGTTAAACTTATTGCAATTGTGAATTGAAAATACTGTGGGTTTTAATTTGCGGATGTATTTTCTATCCCTCTTTTTTTTTGCAAGCTCTAAATTTTTTTCTTCGAGCTATTATTAATTTTTATCACCAATTATTTTAAATTTTTTAAATTTCGTTAATAGCTTCTGCAAGCATGTTGTGTGTTAAACTCGAAGCTATATTTAATTTTTTTTTATTTTTCTAGCCCCACTATGTTTCATGAGCAATCAATGACAGCAGATCGTTGCTGGTTTTTGTCGTAGCCAACGGTCGTTTTGCATTATCCACCCCGGATAAAGCCCCGTTAAAATACAAAAAAAAATAAATGAAAATAAAATAACCTCGAAGCATAATGATGATGAAAAAAAATAAAGAAAAAAAGCTCAGTTATAAAATAAAAAATATAAATAATAATAAGACAAAAGATTGAAAAAGAAAAAAAGGGCTGATATAGGTGTGTAATATAAAAAAATAAATAAAAACAAAGCGAACGAAAAATGTAGAACAAAAGAGGCCATCGTACAAAGATGGGTTCATTTTTTATTTTTTTTCCCGGGTGGTTGAGAGAGCCCACGACACATGAGACTCAACTAGGGTTTCATCGGGCATAAAAAAAAGATAAAAAATAAAAAAAAAAAAGAAGAAAATGAGAGGATAAAAAATATTAAAAGAAAAATAAAATAAAAGATATATAAAAAACCGAAAAAGAATGGAAAAAACAAGGTGAAGGATCAAAGGCGGAAAAGCACAGTTGAAAGAGAAATACAACGGAGAAATATGGCAGAATGACGTTGAAGTATATCAGAGAGGTCACCTGAGATACACTTATTCAAAAAGAAAATGTAAATATATATGTGCATACACAACCGGGGAATTTATGGTGATGAATGTGTAAGTAAAATTTCTCAGTCTGTTTTGGTTGTCATTGTATCATCAAAAGCTCTGACTCTACTGTGCAATCAAACTTTGTCCAAGCATGCACAAACACAGTGTGCATACAATACTGTACATAAAATACACATCTCTTCTTTTTTTTTTATCTTGGCCAATGCTAAATGTCAATTCAACCTACACATCACCTATTTTTCCCTTCACTATCCTCACAACTGCATGCAGTCTATAGTTTTTTTACCTCAACATAAATAGTAAACGAAAAAAAACCCCATTTTTTTTTATGTTTGAGCTTTTAACTGTACAAAAAATATTTCAATTCATTTCAATTGAGAATACAATAATAATGAAATAGAGAAAAAATGTACAGAAAATTAAAATTATATTTTTGTAATTTACAAACAGCTTATAATTTTAATTTAATTATAATTTAATTTATTAAGAGAGCATATACATTGCTAATCAAGAAATTGTTTTGCAGATAATTTAACATTGAAATATGGAATATTCAAAGTTTACTTAATTGCAAATTTCATTCTTCATTTGTGTACGTGATTTTGTGAATTGCATGGAAAGAGAGAAATCGTATTTGTTGGATGAGAGTATAACTGGGCGGAACAAACCAACAGCCAAGAGACGACTAAATTGACTAAGAGAGAGAGAAACTAATGTGCTTTACCGCGAAACCAAGTTGTGCACGATAAGTTTTAGTGGGTTGGGGGTGGTTTAAAGTAAAAGAGAAATATAAGGTACCAAGAGTAACTCGGCATTACAATTTACCTCTGTAAATCAGGCCCAACGTGAGCCAATTCTAACTCGTCTGACTCTATTATACACTGACTGGTCTGTAATTAGTCAACCTCGATTACGTACAATTACATACACAACCTCGCTATTCTATGCATATACTTTTTTACCTGTTTATTGGTTAATATTTTTTATCTTTAATAAATTTTTTTAAACTACATTTTCGATCTTAATATCCATTCTACCCTTGGCTGCATTCATTTTTATCCAATTTTACTTGTTATTCTTCACATTTTCTTTTTTTTTTTGTCTCTTTCTATGTCGCATTATTTTCCAGCATTTTTATTCGTCGTCACTGATGGTTTTTCAACAGTTTATATATATATTACTTTTTAAAATAAACTTTAAACATTTTGCAATTTAACAGTAATTGGTTTTTGCTTTCATAACAATTCCATAATATTACTGTGTATTTTTTTTTCAACAATTATTTGAATTATAAAAAAAAGAAAAAATACGAATTGAATATTTTTTATATTTTAATTTGATTGTAAAATAATAATAAATAATAATTGAATTAGTTTTTAAAAATTATAGGGGAATTATGAATAATAATAATGAAAAGAGAAAGAGAAAGAGAAAAAAAAAAAAAAAAATGTATACTTAGTATCACTTACAGTGCATATCAATGCTAACGGAGGCAGAGACAGGCAGACTGATGTTATTGTTGGAAGCCTGACAAGTGAATACGGCATCCAAATCAGCCCTTGTCAGATCCATTACAATAAGAGTGTTTCTTCGTAGGGCTGGAAATTCACCGTGTTCATCTTTCGATTCAAGTAGTGTTTCACCACGCCACCATCTTACTGTCGGTGATGGTCGACCTGTTGAAACAACAAAAGTTTAAATAACAAGCATCAATAAACTTTATCCTCTTAATTTATACAGACAACATTTACAAATTGAAAAAAAAAAATAAACAAAATACATCAACATTATATTTGTAGAGTAGTTTAGAGTCAAGTCGTAAACGACAACAACTCACAGTGAGGACAGTGAAACCCTCTTAATTTTCACCTGAGAATATATATTTATTCTCAAATGAATATACTGAGCTTAAATATTTAACTCTTGGCATGAAACATTTAGATCTTTTATAATGAAAGTCACGTTAAAATTATTCCCCCAACGATGCCAACACTGGATATTGCAAATATACATTTTAAATACATTTCAACCATCCTATAAATTGCGGCTTAATTTTTTTCTTTTTTAAACTCATTTTCATCTCTTAATTAATAACTAGTATAATAATTCATTTATTTTTTTTTTTTTTACATATACATAATGTTTATGGAGAAATTTAAAAAATTATTATATTTTATCAGGCAATTTTTTTATGTTAATAAAATGAAAAAATTTTTTAATTTATTTTTATCTCTTAATTAATAACTCGAGTAATAATTAACTTGTTTTTTCGTTATAAATATTTCAGACAAGTTTTACCGATAATTTTTTTGTTTTTTTTTTTTTAAATTAAATAAATTAGAATTAAAAAAAAAATAAATAATGTCTACACTGCATTAGAAATTTTTCTCTCGATATTTTAATTAATAATAATTAATTTTTTCATTCAAATATCTATAATTACTGTAAATGTAAAAAAATAATGATTTTCATATCAAATAATTATTGATTGATATAATTTAAATAAATATAATTTAAATTTATAAATATTAGTTATCGTATAAATATAAAAATTAATTTTTATTACCACCAGATACGAGACATGTCAATCGCATGTTTCCACCCTCTTGATAAACACCAGCAATTTTTGTCACAGTTTTTCCATGTTCATCAATTATATTTGGTTTATGCGGTGGAACTGAAAAATACAATAAAAATTAAAATTAAAATAACATAATAAAATATTGAAGAACCATTAACTCGATTAATGCTCCATAAAACATTTCATAATAGAGAAATAATGGAAAAAAAAAAAAATATTCATTGTGATTGTTTGATAATGCCTGATGTTTATCATGTGTCATTTGCTTGATTATATATTTTTTTTTCATTAAAAAAAAAACATTACAAAGATCATTAGATCACTTCAATTATATGACGAGCAATTATCTAACCAATATTTTATATTATTCTATTCATGCACGAACGTTTACAACATGTAAAAAATAAAAGCCAAAATATTGAGATCACGAACATTATATTGTCATGTCAATTTAACAAATACCGACGCGAAACGTCTCAAAATTTGACGTTGGAATATCACGTGTCTGACAAAAAAACTCCAAACGGTGGTAGTACAAGGAGTGCAAGTTAACCAACCACGAACACCTGTACAAAAACCACACTGTAAAGTCAAACACGAGAGAAAAAATTTAACACACTTGCAAAGCATAAAATAGTTACACTGTCAACCCTGTCATGCATTAATGCAACCCTGAAAGTCAAATGCCCACAGGGTGAATAGACATTGATTCATATTGCACTTTCTGCATTTACCATATTATTTTTCACTTATTTTTTATTTCTATTTCATTTTATGTTTCAGAGCTTGTAGATTGCCGACGTATATTTTTTCACCTCCATAAAGCTAGCTCACCAACATGGGCACAAATAGAAAAGACTATAAAAGGAATTTTGGGCTTTTTTTAGGCTTTTTTTGGGTGGTAATATT
>JAPYYR010000472.1:0-32162 GCA_030523065.1 Aphidius colemani
TAATTATATCTATTTTTTTGTTCAATGTTTTAAAATAAATAATTAATAAAAGTAAACTTATATATAATATTAATTTGACTTTGTTTATTTATTTAATTGTGTTTTAATTATTTTTTTTATCAAAAAGGAAAAAATATCCGTAGAAAATGTGTACTATCTTGTATCATATCAATCGCAACAAAAAGATAAATGAATTAAATGAAGACAGCTTGTTCATTAATAAATAAATTGAAAAAAATACAAGGTTAAGAGATTATTTAAATCCAAGATATTGATTATTTTTTACATCACTTTATTAACAATATTTCAGAATAATTATACATTAGTTATTAATTTTTTTGTAATGCAAATTATTTGTTTATTTTTTAGAAACAAGTTAAATGCATATGAAAGATTTCAATTAATCTAATTAGTTTTAATGATAATGTTGTTAAGATGCTGGAGTTTCAGCTTTTTGTTGTTCGTTCATGGATATTTGAGTTAGTTTCTTACCAATTCTTTCATGGATATCAAGATATTTGGAAACACAACGATCCAAGCAAACAGATTCACCTTTTCCTAAATCTGGCTCTGAATATTTTGGAAGAATACATTTTTTATGACATGCTTGTGTCATTTTATTATACATATCAGACATCATTTCTATTTCTAGATCTTGCATCATTTTTAACTTTGATTCGTCCAATTGAAGTCCAGCCATAATTATTTATTTGATGTTTTCTTAAATTTAAATAAAATGTTGATTGTGTTTATTTTTTAATAATTATTTTTGGTTTTTTTTTATTAAGTTTTATTCCAATGATTTTCTTTTTGATGCTTCACGACGTTTTATCATTTCTTGGTAACGTTGACGATCTACTTGGCTTTTGGACCAAACAAAAAATGATATTCCAGCGACTGATATTATAGCCCTTAAAATAATAAATGAACAATTTATTAATATTAAAAGTTTAGCTCGTTTTATCATAATTTCAGTGAGTTGTCGTTTTTTAAAATAAAGAGTTATTGGAATCGATAGAGAAGCGATAGAGGTTATGCTCATGATGGTTCAGTTATATTTGATGAATTAAAATATGTTTATGTTTAAAGATGATGGAAATTTTATTTAACAATGTTAATTTTATAATTACATACCTACCAACCAGTTAAAATTTTTGATACTTTAGTTTCAAACATCGTTTATTATTCAGAATAATTTATATGAAAATTTATCCAGCGTAAGCTTTATGAGCGTAAGTATACGTAACATGTGATTTTTTTTTTTCTTATAGCTAAAATTTCTCGTATGTTTTCGTTTGATTACGGATTCATTCGGTAATGATCAGTTAGCCATGTTGATTTGAAAGAGGGTCAGCAAGACCTCTTGATTGACGACATAACGAATAAGTCTCTAATCTTTATAAAACATAAACATTTTAACATATAAACCAGGTATAGCTGACTAGTAAAATATAAATATACAAACTAATTGTTTTAATATTAATGAATATAAAATTTCAATGGTTACAAATTTTTACTCAATTTGATCTTGAATTATCAAGATGCAATTTTATTTTTTATTTTTTACATCTACATAACGGCCTCCTTTTTAGAGTTGGATATTACTAATACATATTTTATCCTAATTGTCGTCAGGCATATTAAAACATTCAGACTTAAGAAATAACATTATGAGATTCTATTAGGATGATTTAGAAACTTTTTAATTTTGTATTAAATGAACATTGAATTGATTCATCAGTGATAAGTTCATTTTGCGCATCATCAAAAAGCATACGAGTATCAAATCTTTCTAATTGTTCTAAATTCTTAATTGCACGCATACCAGTATCAGTTATATCTCTGCCAAATATACGTAAACGCGTTAATTTTCTAGCATTGTTACAAAGATTAATCAAAAATTCATCTCTAACACCAACGTTACAATTGATCGTTAGGCTTTCGAGATTTTTTAAATTTCCAATTGGATACATACTGATTCGTGTATCAAACATTGGATGATCTTCGGGCCAAAAAGACCTTAATGAAAACAAAAATCAAAAGAGCAAAAGAGTCTAAGAAAGACCTCTACAAGAAAATAAAAACCATCTAAAAAAAAAAGAAATTACGAAGTTGAGGTATAGTGTATAGAAAAATTATATATAGTTAACTATTAAGGGTGTGAGAAAAGTTGAAATTTCTAGCGCAACATATTCACGCAGATGGATCAGTTGGTTCAACGACCACCGCCCTGTTTTCGTCCAACCCCGTCGCACGCAATTCTCCAGCACCCTCTTCATCCCCATAGTCATCATCGTCATTATGATGATGATCATCCTCGTCGTCGTCGTCGTCGTCGTTGGCTGATGGTAGTGGTGGTGATATTCCTATAGCTAACAAGGGCACACTAGTAGTAATAGTACTAGTAGTAGTTGTAGGGTTGTTGTAGTAGAAAAGCACATAGTACATGGAAAGAGGTAAACTGAAGAGAACGACGATTTAGTATTAAGAGGGAAGAGTAAAAACCCAGTAAAGAGGAAAAGCACATGAAGCAATACTTGTGTGCATCTCTTGGATGATACAGAGGGCACTGCATCCAACGATTTTCCCAACATCATCCTCATCCTCATCCTCCTCGTCTCTAATTCTCTCTCAATGCAATGGAACAAAATCAAAATAGTTTTTTTTTCTTTCTTCTATATTTTTTATCTAGGAGTATGAGGGGAATTGGTTTGACGTTATAGGGTGTGGGGAGGAAAAAAAGTCAACCACCCACTGTAAACGGGGTGAGAAGTATCAGCAGCAGCAGCAGCAACTCGGTGCCCAGACAAACCACCTCAGTTCCGTCGAGTACAGGGGTAGAAGCTACTGGCCGTTTGTCTGCTCCCTTCTTTCGCTAGTTTCATTTATTTACGTTTAGTTCAATTTTTGATTACATTCAAATTTTTTATATCATTCGTGTTGGTTATTAAAAAATAATAATTTTTAATCACTAATTTATAATCCAATATTAACGTAAAGATTTTCCTTTTATTTTTTTTTTTTTTCAATTAATTTTTGTTGTTATATTTTTGGGTTCAAATAATCATTTTGAGGAGAGAGTATAAGATTGAATAAACAAAAAATACTTGGGAGTAATGCCTAATTATTATTTTTGGTTTTTTTGAATTAATTTTTTATTTTAATTTGTATATTGTCATTGGTTCGAGTTAAATACTTTGTAAACACAAATATTGGGAAGAAGGGAGAATTTTATTTTTCCTTTTTTTTGTTTAAAAAAAAAAGCCTCGTTAATAAAAGGGTTAAATTTATTTATATTTGTGGGTGTTGATATATTGTATTAACCCGCGACCAACGTCAACATTTGTATAAAATTTTCGACGAGGGATTGATTGACTGATAAGAGACCCTCTTGGAACAGGTGTAAATTATTTGGCTGAGTTACACACCCACGTGGAGTTCATACATTTCAAATATCAGGTATGAGTTTTTATTATTTTTTTACAATTATTACATTGTCTTTTTTTTTTTTATAATTAATTTTTAATATTTCGCTATTTATTTGTTGTTATATATTTTATATATATTTATTATTATTTTTTTTTAGTTTTATATTATAAAAATTTGTAAAATTTTATAATAGAACGTTTTTGTTGAGAAAAATCTAATTGTAAAGTGCATTGAAATTGTTTGTTAAAGGGGTGGGTTGAATTAGTGGGGTATATTTTGCCGGGACAGGTTCATCCACGGTATTAGCATCCGGCTTTAAGGCGTGGCGCTTTTATTTTTTTTCTATATAAATTCATTAATTAATAAATATAATGAATTTCTATTTATCAATAATTTTATATACACGAAAAAAAAAAAGTATCAATATTTATTTTGAATTATTTTTATATATTAATTAACAAAAAGTCTTTTATTTATATCACAAAAAACTATATGATGTTTATCTCTTAAGTTTTCCAAACCAATCTGATGATTTTTTTGGTATTTTAGCACGATTTTTACTAGTTGCAATATCAATACCACCACGTGTCAATTGATTGAAATCAATAATTGCAAGTCTTGGTTCATGCCTTACATCAATTGTTCCATTTAAAATTTTTTTTGTTGTATCAACAATTGCTCCGGGGCTATGATACCTGTGGCTTGTAGTTTTATCATTTATCATGCCAAATAAATTATCACTAGTATTGTTCATTCTTGTACCGCTCATTGAACGATAACGTGGCTCCAATGAAACTACACCAATATCATCAGCAAAGTATCTAAAAAACAAAATATACTCTTGTTATCAAATAGATATTGATAAATTGTTGAAAATTTGACAACAAAAAAATGTAATACAAATTAATTAAATTGTTATTAAACAAAAAGATGAAAGGGCGTTAAAGAAAGGGTTGAATGTACAACATATCTATATATGTAATGTTAAAATAAGAGAAGGGTATGATGAGGAGAGAAGAGAAAAGCAAAAAAAAGATCGGATCCCGGCCAAAATCATGAATTTACTCGTGAATACTGGCAAGATGTAGAGGCGCAGGCGTTCTGGATGTCCGGGGTCGTGGATCCCGGTTTTGTCGATGTCTCTGTCTGGACTGTCGTCCACGCTTGTTTGATGGCTGGTCTGGTAGTCCTGAGGGTATCAAACCCGTCAATTTATAGTACTCCATAAGTACCCGGGCAAGATTTCTACCAACTCGATAATCTTCATTTGATAATTCTATTAATTTAAATATATAATCCAATCAAATTGAAATAACGATGAAAAAGGATACAGCTTTCTTCGGTATAGGGAAATAATATACCAGGTGTTGATTTTTTATAATATCCATACATCGATACTTGTATTGTATAGCAATTAACTTGTTCATTCAAAATTGAACATAAATAACGTCTTGCTGTACCAGATTTATGCGAATCCTGATTATACATTGTATTACCAGCATCATAGTCTTCAGCATGTTGGGCTAACAGTTTTGGTAGCACAATATGCCGTTCATATCTAATAGATTTTGTTTTTTTTTATCAAATATTATTATTTACATTTAAAAATGAATAATACATATAAATATTTTCAATTAAACCTGTAAACATCATCATAAGTATTTCCATAAACAAATAGTCCAGTTGAATTAGTATGTGCATGCAAATCAAGTACACAATCAAGTGGCGTATTTGAATTTTTATCAAGCGATTCAAGTAAATTTCTCGTGGCAAATAGGGTTGGATGTATCCATTCTGATATTCTATTCCATGCTCTGTTCAAGTCCATTCCCATCAATGTTGATCTATCAATATTCATTCAATAAATTCATTAAACTAATGTCCTTTACATTCATCAATAATTAATATATATGGTATTTGATTACCTGTAATTACCAAGAAACACACCGTCTGGATTTAACATTGGTATTATTTTAAATACAACATAATTTCTTAGGACAAGTGCGATTGGATGTCCACTGACTAAAAAGTCCATAAGTCCTTGACAAACGTATGACGATGGTGATTCACCTGGATGAATTCTACTCAATATAACAACAACTTTTTTTTGTTGTTGTTGGTCAGTTGGATTAATTGATGATGACGATGATGATCCAATTGTTATCAATTCAACATTTTTTTTTAATAATGACAATACAAGTGTTTCACGTTTAATTGTCGTTAATTTTGTACATAAATTATCTAAATGTCCTTGATATCTTGTGTATGAATATGGATATGTTAATGAAAATTGATAAACATCATCTTCACGATCAAAATTAAATGAAAATCCAAGTACATAATGATTTTGATGTTGTGGTGATTTATAATAGTAAACTTGTTTACGTGGTATTCTTTGCCATTTTTGTTTACTTGTACTTTTGACAATTGGTGTCATGCCATTGTTAAATAAATTTTTTGTTTTTGATATATTAACAATATTAAATATAACACGTTGATCATTTCGTACATTATCAACAGTAAAATTAAACCATAAACGTAAACGTGGACTACATGTATCTGGTCGTATAAATAAATCATATTCGTATTCTGATATTAAATCAACACGTCCTAAATTACCAGTTTCAAATGATGCATCAAAACATAAATGTCCTTTTTTAGCTTTACCACTGTGACCTGGTGGACGTATTATTAAACGGCTTACATTTCCAAGACCACCTTCTGCATCACTATCTTCACTCTCTAAATTATCATTTATTTATCAAGAAAAAAATGAAAAACAAATATTATTTTTTATATTTAAAATCATTTAAATTGAATAATAAAAAATTTGGATAATATTCTTTAACACTTAATTAATTATTTCTATCTATTTTTTAATCCAGAAAAAAATTTATATATAAAAATAAAAAGAAAAGAATTCTAATTAATTTATCCGAGCTTAGATTAAACAAATGACTAGAATAATCATTTTATTATCGTAGAATAAATTTAATGTGTCAATGAGGGTGAAAAGCTCCAACTAATCGCTCAATTTAAATGTAATTATTTACAAAAAAATAAACTACAATTTTCATGATACTAAATAAATTATTTTCCTTCGTTTTCTGTGGTTAAATGGATGATGCACTTTTAAAATAATTAATATAAAGTGAGTGTGTTTGTAAAAAAAATGCTCAGACCGGCTCTTTGATAGAGGCTGGTTTGTTGAAGTGGATCACGACCCTCCATTGTCATATCACTTCCTTCCTGCTTGAGGTGTTTTATCGAGATGAGAGAAAATTATTATATAATAATATACATTTAAAATATTTTTTCAAGAGCCCTAGACTGAACTGTTGAAGACACCGAACAAGACTGATTGTACTATCCAAGTGTTTGAGGTGTTAGCTTCATGTATGCCTTAAATACACCTTTTATTGATAGAACATTATTTTACCTAGATACCTATATATATGCACTGTGAATAAACAACTTTGCACGTTAAATTTTATATCTAAAAACACCTTCAACAATCGCGTTTTTGTATTAATATATATATTTGAACTTTGTTGTTCGTGTTTAAATATTTTTTGTGTGTTATTTTACATCACTTGTCTGTTTAATGCACATGACAACTTGATAGTATTGTAATTACAAGTTTTATATACAACTAATATTTTCACAAGTTGATTTAATTAATTCAATAGTTTAATTTTAATTTAACACTTTTTATTGTTCAATGAAATAGATAAAAAAAACAATTGAAAAAGTTTTAAATTGTTTATGCAATTTTTGATTTTGAAAAGAAATTATTATGGAGTATTAGTTTTAGATTGATTTACCTGTTGATTCAATTTTATCATAAATGAATATGTGTGAGTGATTGGAGATATAATAAATTGAATTTTACTGACTTTCAAAGTACTTAATGGACTGTTTGATAAAACATTTTTTTTTTAGATTTATATCGAAATGTTGAATTGAATTGATAACGGATCTTGTAATGTCATGATACTTAATCAATGTTGAGTAATTTTTTTTTTTATTTTTAAATCGATTTTTTTATAAAATAGAAAAAGGAATGAAATGCAATTTGCAAGGTTTATAAGTCTCTTTATTTATTTTAAAAAATCATATATGATTTTTTTAGTTAAACAGGGGGGTTTTTATTCAAAAGAAAAAAAAGCTCTCATTAAATTATTGTTGCATAACACCTTGCATGACTCTTGTTTCCACTTGATAATATTTTTCGTTGGAAAAAGAAAAAACAAAAAGACATTTTTCGACAGTAAAATGTATATGGAAAATAAAATTACACGTGAATTTACTCATGTGTTTTATTTTCAGGTAGCTGTAATTGAAATGTAAATTAAAGTTTTAAAATAAGAGAGAAAGAAATCAAATTAAATAAAGTTTTTCATGTTTTTTTTTATAAAATCGCAATTTAATTTAACGAGGATAATAAAAAAAAACTTATCAAACGAAATTGATTTTAATTTTATTTTTATTAGTACAATTTAAAAAAAGTTCGTTGTTTTATTTTGTCAAGTAACTGAATATCTAATTTATAGGTCAATAAAATTTTTAAATAATTTTTTAAAAATCCTAAAAATAATACTTTTTTTTACTGACTAATGCTGGACTACTATCAGGTGTGCAATTAAAAAAAACTCAAGGGGATTATTTCAAGTAGAAAATAAAAGATAATAATAGTATTTCAAAAATAAAATAAAAAATATTTATATGAATATTTGTTGGGGTTGCAAGTAAAGGGAGAATAATAATACGCATCGTTGATTTTTTTTTCTCTAACGAACCAACTTGTATAAACCAACCTCCACAATATCCGAGAATAAAAAAAAAATATAACAAATAATTGCAGCAAGTTTCAATAAACATTGACCATTTTTAAAAAATAAAAATATACTAATCAATCAACGAAAAGGAAAAATCAAAATAACACTTTTGTAGATATAAAATTTGCATTTTTAAAAGCCAAAAAATTTAATAATAATTTTATTTATAAAAATAATATTGAATGATTTATATGATAATTAAAATTATTGATTAAATGTGTAAAAATATTCAAAATTTAAAAATATTATACAGCTAATTTTCTTGGCAAAATATCCGGAAGTATTGCGTGTTTCATGCCAGCAAGTAGTGTTGCTTATATATATGATAATCCTAGTTACAATCACCCTCTGATCAGCTCTACATACAAAAAAAAAAACCCATATACATTTAGAATTTACCTAGACACATTTGTATATATTGTTCTCAAGTTTTTTCATATATATAAATGTCTTGTATCAATTGTGAATCTAAACATAATAAAGCTCCAAAAAAATACAAAAAATTTACTGTTAGATATGTGTCCAAATAAACACGTGCAGAATACAGATAATACATAAATATTACCCAACATATTTCACACATACGATAAAATAGAAAATAAATAAAAATGTTGATTTCGTGACTGCTAATGTAATAACAAATTTTATTTGTCAAAAATATATATTGATAAAAAATATAGATTAAAAAATAGAAAAAAAAAATTATTTATTTTATATTTTAAATTGAATATTGAATATATAAATTTTGTTTGAAAATATTTTTAATTTATTCGTGCATACGAGTCAGATGAGAATTGCATTTTTATATTTTTTTTTTATTTATATATTTAAATTTATTCACGTACCAGTATCACCTTCATTAGACATAATAAAATATTTTCACTTAAAATAATAAATAAATAAATGCGTATTGAATCTTGGCGACACTTTCACTCGACTATTTTAACCAAAGATATTTTTTTTTTTTCATATTTTCTTGTGTCTTTCGTTACCCTGGGTTTGTTGAATCGATAAAATATCTTTGTCCATTTATACCCTTTTTATTTGTCGCAAAATTATTAGACAAAAGGAATATAGAGCTATGAAAATATACAAATGATGCTAATAGAATATCAAATTTTTTCTGCAATAAATTTTAAGGGTTATCAAAATATATTTATTTAAAGATTTTATATTTTTATCTGAATTTATTTATATAAAATTTCTTTTTGCCTTTATAAAATTTTATCATTGTTTTTTCTTCTTTTTCCTTTACAAGTTGAATAAATTATTATTTTTTCTTTTTACACATCTACCTGTCGTTATTTTTCACTCTCTCAAGTTTTTTTTATTCTCATTTTTTAACCCCTTCGCTCTATTCTTCCTCTTGGTCTTTCAAATGATGCTCTATTTAAAGCCACCTTCGGGAAATTCTATTTTATTTTTTTTTTCAATTTTTTTTCTACCCTACATTTAAACAAAATAATGATAATATTAAATGAGAAGAAAAATTCAGACCGCATTAACTTGAAAAAATAATAATTCACCATTCACTTAAGAAAAAAAAACATTGCTTTTGTTAAATTTAAAATAAAATTGTGTTTGACGTAGTTGGTAAACACGTCTTATCATTTTCATCATAATTTTTTTTTCCTTTTAAATAAAATGAAAACCCTTAGTTCAATAAAAAAAATATTTCAACATTAAAATTAATTCAAAAAATAAATAGAATAAATATATGATGGATTCATTGCTGCATATTTTATTGAGTTTATATTTTCAAGGGTCTCTTGTTACCATACACGACACACCCCAAAATATCAACCCCTAAATTCCATAACTGATAAACTAGATTTCTGATTTATATTTTCCAACTAATTTACATTTATCAAAAAATAATTAAAATAATTAAAAAAACAGACTATATAAAAATACGAGTAATTAAAAATAAAACACAATTATTTAAATATTTTAATTGACAGAAATTATTTATAACAAAGATAACAATTTTACCGACGTAATAAATTTATACATTTTTTTATTTTAAATTTTTTATATAGAGTTATATTAATGCGCAGAAATTTCAAATAACATGCGCATGCAATTGAGAGGGTTGCTAAAAAATATATGTCTGGTCAACTATAAATAAAAATATTAAAAAAAATAATACATAGATGTGTTAGGGGTTACAAAGTCAAAGAGTCAAAAGACAATGAAATATATTGTCATTTTTTTTATCATACAGATATATAGTTTTGATCATCTCGTATATATAATAAATACAGGATGGGTGAGGGGTGGTAAAAACAGGATGAAAACTGAGTGAGACAGGATACAAGAATCGATAATCGAAAACACAACCCTCCATTACGCAGGACCCCACCCTGTTTTACATTCAAGACAAAATAAACCTGTAGTAATTATAAATTTATATTGTTAAACTTAAAAATTCAAAAATAAACAATTAATTATTAATGAAAAATAAAAATCAATTGATACCTGAACATGAATTAAATAAGCAGGGTAAAAGGAAACTTTTAATACTATTTTTCAATTAATTTCAAAGAAAAAAGGGTTCGTAAAAAGGTTTTAAAATATGACAGCTGGTAACAACACATAAAATTATAATACAACATAAAACGATCATTTATCAGTCTAAAATATACATACCAGTATAAAAATATAAATAACGAAAAAAAGGGTTGAAAAATTAAGGGACCAAGATAATACTTATGGAACATGATAATCTGGCCATATGAAAACCTGACCTTACTCAGTTGAGTTTGTTGCTCTCTGATATTAAAAAAAAGAAAAAAAAAAAGGGCCTCAACATCATCGACTTTATATAACACGTATGTACTGTCAGCTATCATAAGCATCTATTTGTATGTGTGGCTATGATGAACAGGATAAAAAATATATACAAAAAATTGTTTTATATTTCATTATTTTGTATACACTCCCTTGTGTGTCGAGCAATGACGATGGGCGTTAATTCAAAGCTATATAATAGAGAAAAATGAATAATTTTTGTTACTGAATTTATATTATTATCTAAACTGCAGATTATATATTGTTACTTTTTGACTTTTGACGATTTTTGGTTTGTAAACAATAATAATAACGCAAATAAAATTTCTTTTGTCGTATATATTTTTTTTTCTATCCACCTTTTTTACTATCTTTGAAAAATCTTGGGAAATAAAATAAAAATACAAGGGGTGTTCTATACACACAACCTGGCACCGGGCCTTAATGTGTATATTTATTATTTTTTTTTTTTTTAAATTTTATTTTTGACAGTTTTTAAATCAAGATTATAATCATTAGAAAATAATTCTTCTATATACCAACACTACGCCAATAGGGGTATATTAATTAGTATAAAAAAAAAAATTTATAAAATAAATTTATATATAATTTTATTTTTAAAATAAAATATTTTTTTTATCAGCTATTTGATGATTAAAGCATAGATTACAATAGATCTATTATCAGAGAATTTTTAATTAAAAAAAATCGATGAAAATTAAAAAATAAAAAAAATTCTTTTGAATTATAATTTGTTTTGCAATGATCTCGTGAATTTTCACACTACAATATTTAATATATATAATATAGCTTTTCGCATTCTTAAAAATATAATTTTTATTTTATTTATAATTTCCACTCCCTTAAGCCTTTTTGAACCCTCGTAAATATCGCGTCTGCGTTGTGAAAGTTCGCCCACAATGTGTTTGATCTGCTTCCACATCCCGTGTATATATTTTTTTCTTCATTTATTTTCTATACTTTTTCAACGTCTCTGTTAACAACAAGCGCCTGCGTGTATGTTGAAAGCACGGAGGGTTTTCATTTTAACCCTCAACCACCCCTTTAATATATACCATAATCATAAAACGACTTGCGCAGATATTATCCTTGTTGGACTTTGTATATCAAAGTGAGAACGAGCTAGTCTTCTAATGCCTTACCACCCCCTGGATATACCACCCTTTTCCTTTATACACACATATATATATGTGTAGACAATTTAATACTTCCAATGGAGGGTTGAAATATGCCCACGCCTCGAACCGGCGCGATAGACAACTTTCTACTTAGGTGCAGCATTGCCCAATTTTTGTACAAAATTTCAGTTTAGTTATCGCACCACATAAAAGACATTGCGTTTTAGACACCGTTATTTCGCAATATTTATTATTATTATACCTTTTATTAATATTATTATTCTGAGTTTTATAATAATCATATTATACGTTTATTTTGTTTTTCTCAAATATCTACTTTTGCTAAACCCGTATCCACATTTTTTTATTCCAAACGTTAAATTTTCTTTTATTTCATTTAAATATTCAACAAAAGTTTCATTTTTTATAATATAATTATTATTAATCTGTGTTTCTTTTAATTATTCGTGAGTTTTAGTTCAAATAATTTATCAAGTTTTTTTTTTCAAACATCCAAATTGTTCCTGAGGGGCTAATTTCTCCGCGAATAATCCTCGAACCTTTAATATTGTTTTTTTTTTTTTTATATACTATATACAGTATTATATATATTTTAATTTTTAATTATATTCTTTGTTCCTGAAAAACTTGAAAAAATACTTATAAATTCGGTACAAAAAATATATAAAAACAGTTCAAATTCAAATCACGCTGTTTGCGAATTTTCTAAAATTTACAAACAAAGAAACTCAATTAATTTTCATCTTGTAAAATCTCCATCAATTTGAAACTTCTTCCAATTTTTTAAATACCTATATACATTAAAGTATATATTTAAATTTTAATTGCGCACAAATGTTAATACGGTGATAAAAAATACCTAAAAAATAAGCCTTTTTTTTTTCCTGTTTTACAAAAATAATTATTAATATTTGTAAATAATAAATAAGGTGATCACGCAACTTGAAGATTATATATCTTGATAAATTAATTAACTAGTGGTGATTAATAATCTTGATCAATTTTATAATAATATCATCAAATTTTTTTCAAATACAAAAAACAAGAAATAAAAAGTCTTCGGCGTGAGACAAGAAAAAATTCATTATTAATTGAAATTAATTATTTGTCAATGCACAATTTGAATATTATTAGTCAAAATTACATAGAAAATATATTTATTATATAAAAATTTAAAAAAAAAACAAAAAACCCATCACTACGTTCCGTTCTGCGCTGTAGTTCAGCATCCTCCAACCACTGATTTTCATCGTTAACCGGTATGTTCATTTGTTTCTTTACTTTATGTTTTGTATCTGCCTGATTAAATTTTATATTTATTGATTGATTAATTATAATTATTATTTTTATTTATATTATTAATTATTATTATTGATTATTATTATTATTATTATTATTGATTATTTAAAAAAGAAAAATTGTATTTTTTTTTAAATACAACCACATAATTATATATGAGTTTATATTTGGGTTTCCGGTTAAATTTTCTTTCCAATTTTTTACGTTATTTATCCTTTAATTAGCAGACTTTTTTTTAACATTTTTTTGATTTTTATATTTATAATTTCGGTAGCCGGTACCGCTCGATGTGTCAACAGCCAATAAATTCAAAGAAAAAATTTATTTTTATATAATTTATGTAATTTATGTAATGTTGAAAAAAAAAAATATAAAATATATAAATAATAATAAGGGCTGTTTCGATATCGAGAGGGAACATACGGTTCAACGATCCGTAAATTCAAACATAACTGGCACCTGGATGTGGTTTTATATTAAAAGTCAAAGTTTCACCCCACCGAGACTTTTGAATTTAAAAAGAAAAATAATATATAAAAACGTTAAAATTTTTATTTTTCTTTTACAAATAATAATTTGTTAAAGGTTTTAGTTTTTTTTTTGTATGAAAATTTACGTGTTTCTTTGAGAATCGTTATGCGAAATCTTGGCTGGGTGTGGCTTCGGCCTCGACCTCGAGCGAAACCGACTACGCCGACTCCGACAATTTGTGAATTTTACTTTTTCCTTTTAAATTTATATATATATATATTTTTTCATACACCCCCTCAGCAACCAACGATATCAAATGAAATGAAAAAAAAATAATCAATGAAAGCTCAAGTAAAAATAATGATTCCTTTAATCCAATGGAATTTATAGTTTCTTTCTTTCCTCATATATATTTTAATTTTATTCAAAAACAAAAAAAAAAAAAAGGAAAATTTACAAAGAGAGTTCATCAGAGTTGCAGATATGGCGTTACACAAAATCGTCAACAGCGTCAACTTTGTTGGCGAAATGGCTACCCTGCAGAAAACTCCAAAGACGCGAATGAAAAATAAAAAAAAAAATATATCAGAATTAAAAAAAAAATTATATAGAAAAATAGTTTTCATGACGGGGTCGGCAGATATCTCCCCAAAAAAAAAAAAAAGAAATTTCCAATCCCTCATCTTCCCCTTTATTCCTTTTTCCATTATCTCAAGGGATGAACGTGGATATTCCACCACCGAGGGGTGCGAAAGATCAAGGACACAGACTCCCTCAGAAAATATATATATGAAAAATATAATAATAATAATAGTAATATCAAAAATCATATGTACAAAATGAAAAAAAATTAAACTTTATACACAAAATATAATAAAAAAACACAAAAATAAATTTTTATTTAATTAATAAATAAAAGGAATCTTAAAAATTCATACGTAAGTACAATAACTCGCACAAAACCCACTAAATATTAATAAATATATACCTTCAATAATAATTAATAATATATATAAATAAAAATTAATTGTTGTCTAGTATTAATTGCATGAAAATTCGAAAAAATAAATCAATCAAATAAAGAAAATATGTATGCTAATTTTAAATGTCTCATTGTTATAAATATATATTTTTTTTTACATCATAATAGATTGATAAACACTATAACTAAGTTGATTAAAACTAACCCTATAAATATTAGAAAAAAAAAAAACTTAAACATGCTTTTATTATAGAGAACAAAATGCTTGTAATTTTTTTTTGCAAAGCGTAACGATTTATTGGGGTTCTATGTGCAAAAAGTGCATTGTTTTGGGAAATAAAAAAAAAAAAAAATACAAGAGGGGGCTTCATGAAGAGTAGAAATAGCATCAAGGGGGGATGAAGTTGTTAAGAGGAAAAGATAGTTAGGGAACAGTATAGACGTGCTTCGTCGCGTATTGATCGTTTGCTTGGGTCCATGTGTCGCGCCTGCGTTTATCAATAGACTACATATATATAAATTTTTTTTCTTTCATATATATATATATGTATGATACTAGATGTTGATATACATAGGGTGAACCTGCGAGGGTGACTGAGAAGTGGTATGTACTATGCAAGGGGCAGTAGTAGTAGGGGGAAGTGGAGTATAAAAAATTAGAATACTAAGCAACTTTTGGGGTTCATGTACCCTCAAATTTTTTTTCTATGCAATGCCAATGGATTTTTAATTTTTTGGTACTATTTTAACCAATCAATGAAGTCCACTTTAATAAACACACTGTTATAATACCAATCTACAATGCTTCTACCCTTATTTTTTAATTTTTAAAATTTCGAATATTTTTCATGCTCGTTCTGATGGGAATTTAATGCATGCATGCACTTTTTATTTTTATTGTTAAATTATCATGTATTTATAATTTACATTTATTAATTCATTAATATTTTTAATTTATAAATAAATTGATTTTTTATATTGTCGTTATGAATATTATTGATGCGAAAACAATTTGATGAATTTTATATATTTTTTTTGATAATTTATAAATGTTTTTTAATAGTTTAGGAAATAGAAATACATATATTTTTGATAGGTATATTGAAAATTGTATATGAAAATTGAATTCAACGTTAGGCATCATACCAACTGGCAGGGTTGGATATGATACAGTGGGCGGTTACGTGGTGGCATATGACGCCAGACGGGTGGACGACTTTCTGCTTTACACATTTACAATATAAAAAAATTTTATTTATATTCATGTATATTTTTATAGCCTTCCTTTACTTGTTATTATTTTTTAATATATATTTTTTATTTATCATTGTTATTATCTTTTTTTTTCATAAATTTATGAAAATTTTTATAAAGTCATTTATTGTTGCTTGATATCCTGCTGTTTTATAAATTCATTTAAAGACTTTTTCACATTTTTTTTTTTTAAATGGAAAAACATATCATTATTTATATTAACAAAATTTTTTTCTATACCTTATTAATACTATTAGTGAGTTATGCCATTTCCCAGAATAAAATCGAAGCATGAAAATGTATTTTTTAAAAAAAGTTCAATTAATCGGTTTTTAATCAATATATTGTCTGGAGTTTGGTTTTTTTTTACTCCATTTTTCCAATATGAATTTTTTTTTTCCATTTAAAAACTATCGATTTTGTTTAATATTTATTTTGTCGAGTAGACGGATTGTGTGACAATATTCAATGCAAAAAAAAATAAAATAAATTGTCTATACATTGTTGTCTGTTCCGCTTGTTTTTTTTTTTTTTTTTTTAAATAAATATAGAAAAATCATTGAAGAAAAAATGACTAGGATATTTTTAGATAATCTATTGATCGGTGGAAAATATATATATTATCGATTAATTTTACTCTGTAGGTGGTTATTTATTTTTTTATTTTTTCACAATATTTTTATTCTCATCATGTGGTAATAAGTCATATATTTTCTATCTATAGCCCTCCTATGACTTAACTTAATGAAATTAGATAATAGTTTATTTATTTTTTATCGTTTTTCTTTTTTATTTGAAAATAAATTCTCTTGTTTTTTAATAAAGAAACATTACGGGTCAATAGAATCAGCATAAGACTTACCTCAGCGTCTGAAAATCCCAAACTCAGTTTTCCCTTTTAATGGTAGTATTGACAGATACATATAAAAGTATTTATAAAAAAATATTTTTATTAATAAATAAAATAGATAAAGAAAATAAAAAAAAAAATTAATAGAAGGTTCTATTGATATTTGTTAAATAAATTATTCATTTTGTGGCATCGAAAAGACGATATACTTCTATCCATGTTTGTCAAATTAAGTTTAAAAAAAAAAAAATGAAATTTAGAGTACTCTGTGGTATACAATATAATAAACGCAGTTTCACAAATGTTCCTTAGCAAAAAGTAGACACAAGAATTGGCAGCTGGTGTTGAGAAATATAAAATAAATACAATATGCACTCGGAGGGTTGCTCATTTGTCAAACCCCCAGTTGGCATATCCAACTGTGGATACAGTGATTCGTATTATCCTTGGATTTATAACTGGCTTATACAAAAAAAATATATATAAATTCCTCAATTATTTGTCCATTTATCTCAGCACTATATACAATTGACAAAATGTCAAAAATATATTCATTTTGAGTAGCACAAAATGATAAAGTCTTAAAATTATAATGAAATTCTTTAAAAAATATTACTAAGTTGTTTAATTATTTCATATAAAATATGGAAAGTTTAATATTTAGTTTTTCAAATTTATATTTTTATCATTTATTTGATAGTTTTACATTAATTTTAATGTTTTTTTCTTCTTTAATTATTAATTTTAATATTGTCAATTTGATAATAGCACAGTGGGTGTAAATGATTTTTGCACAAAAACGTGGCATATATCCTTCAACTAAGTTGAAACTCTAAATATATTTATAGTGTTTATACGCGTACGTATTTATAATTTTCGCAGGGGATAGTTTTGCATGTGAGGCACTTTTAGACGTTTGTATATCATCGTAATTTCAAAGACAAAATACAATCGTTATTTTTAAAAAATTAAATTATCAAAAAAAATATCTCATTGAAAATTGACAATAGAAAAACAATATTCTAAATTTAAAAAATATTTAAAACTAAAGAATAATAAACTGGAAAAGTAGTCGAGTGGCATAATGAGAATGTTCATATATATTTTATTTTTTTTTAACTTCACAGATAGACCCGGAAGCAGTTAATTCGAAATAGAAAAAATTTCCCTTTTGTCTCTTTAGACTCTAATTACAAAACACTGATAAATTCATTTTTTCTATGTACAAATTTTTTGTTGTTTGTCATACAATATTATATATATTTTTTTTATTTAAATAATGATTATGAGAAGAAAGTACAAGTGTGATTCTTGGAAATGATATTGGCACCTTTTGGTTGAAATGATTATTGGCACTGTAGCCAAGTCTTACTCGCGTCGTTTCGTCAGATTCGCATAATTTTCTACTTTCATCATGTCGAAATAATTTTTTTTTTTACTTTTCTTATTCACATTACGATAAGGTCAGGGTTGAGTAAATTTTTCAACCCTGAAAATAGATAAATCAATATAATAATAAAAAACATACATAAAACTTTATAATATAATTTACTTTTTTTTTTTTTTATTTAAGTTACATGATATTTAGACTATTTTATTTTTTCTACCACCTAGGTAGTTTTGTGTGGTATACATTTTCGCAGGAAATAGCAAGTTAGTTTGAAGTCACTTTGAGAATCACAAATTTCTTGGCAATAAAATAGGAAGTTGATGGAGTAGACAGTATAAAGTTTTAGTTTCATGGCAGACATGACGTGTAACTTTATTCAATCAAATAAATTATTTTCTTGGAGTAAAAAATAGCTAAAAATGGTTTTGCAAATTTATTTAGACAATTAATTAATTTTTTTATTTAATTATAAATTTCTGTGGCTGTTTATACTGTATCGATTAAGTTTTTTTTTTTTTTTTTTTATATAAAAGACACTCTTGTTGACCTTTTGAGGATTTCCTCTCGATTATCTTACCTCTGGTTGCTCATTAACGATTAAAAATTACAGCCTATCTTTCATGTAATTGTTGTTTATTAATTATTGGCTCTATGCAGATATAAAATAGGTTTTTGTTTTAACAACACTATTTAATTGATGAAATATTGCTGATATAGTCGAATAAGAGATAAAAATTTTAACAGCACGTTTATTAAGTTGGCAGTACCGTGCCCAAAATTCAAATCTCCCATGTCTCGATATTTTTTTCCTCCCACAATTCCCCCTCATCGTCTCGAATAAGAAATAAAAAAAAAATTTCATCCCAAAATCGGATAAAATAAAAAAAAGCAAATTTCGTAGAGATAATGTGGAGAAAAGAGAAATGAGCATTATAATAAAAAAAATCGAGATAAAACTCAAAGAGACGAGTAAAAATTTCGAACAAAGAAAAGAAAAAAGACTATATTTTTTTGGTTTGAGAGAAAATAAAAGGGTATTCGTCTTAAATATATATATATTTTTTTAATATATCTTATTTTATTCGGCTCCAGTCAGCGGATGAGAGTGTAAGAAAGATAAAGATATAAAATAGAAAAGAAAAAAAAAGGTCGCGTTTTAGTAGACAGCGACAACATCTCTAAATAGAGGGAGATGTAGGAGAAAAATATATATATTGCGTGGTTTAAAACTTCAAGTAGGAGAAAATTATTGCCGAATTAAACCGATGCATGCCGAAGTAAATTTTACAAGCCGGTATAATACAAGGGGAAAAAAACCACGCGCACCGGCAAATGGCGTCAAATGGCGTCGTCTAGTTTGGTGATGAGAGGGGTATAAAAAACATATTTAGGATATACCAACTATCCAACTATCAAGGCAGACATTAAAGAAGCCGGTTCAGTCTCTAGGCAGCCTCCGCCCGTAACATTGTTTCTTTGTTTAGTATTAGTTAATCGTTCTTTATTTCAAATATAATACAATTGAAAAAAAAATATCAAATTTATCATTAACTGTCACGCGTCGTGAAACAACGCTGGATATTATTATTATAAACTATTTATAATAAACAACAAAAGGACGCAAACACATTTGACCAACGCTAACAATCATTTTTTAAAAAAAAAAACTCCAAAAAATATATAAATAAAAATAAAGCGTGCTAGTTGCTTTTTTTTACTACAAAAAAAGAAAAAAAAATAATTAAAAATGGATTACATAGCCGGATGACGGATGTATATTTTTTTCGTGTTTTTTATCAATTATATTTTTTATAATCAAATTAATTGGGTGTCGATAAATAAGATATCGAAAAAATAATAGAAATTTTTTTTTTTTATATAAATAAAAGTGTTTAAATTGTATAATTGGTGCAAGTGTAAAAAAAAAAAAAAAAAAAAAGTTTTCTTTTTTTATATATTATTTCGCTAAAGCGCCGTTATTCTTACCTTACTTCACATTTTATTGATTTTTATTACGTTACGTTTCGGGCGGCGGTGTGAAAGAGAAAAATAATAATAATAATTGAATAATATACTGCTTGATTTATTTAAATAATAAATAAATAAAAGAAAAATTTATAAATTAATTACCTGAAAAAAATAGAGGTGTTTTATTAAAAATAAAAGTCTCAAATCATTTTTATATATTTATATTTATAAAAATTTAATAAATATATATTTTTAATAATAATAATTATTATTAATAACCAAAGTCAACAATATTCAAGTTTACTCGAGTGAGTGAGTCAGTAGCTGTGATTAAGGTAAGCCTTTTTAACTTTTCCAGCTAAAAAAAAAAAAATGAGTAAATATTTATTATTGTCTGTTTGAATCACGTGCATTATTTTTGTGAGTAAAAAAAACGGAGTAAAATTTTAATAAGGGTATTTTTTAGTTAAGAGGGATGTTACGTTATGCTATATCATAATATGACTGTTTGTAAAATATATATTAAGACATGTGTTGTTGAAAAATAAAAAAAAATGTTCGCATCTTTTTCAATGATGATGACGCGTTTTTATTTTCATTATGTTGGTACTGTAACTCAGCATGAATGTATCACACACATTTAAAAAGTAACATGCCGGTTTTGTGTGTGGTAAAAATAAAAATAAAAAATAATGTATAAAAATAAAATAATCATGTTTTAAATGTCATATTGTTGTCTAACTAGAAGGTCTTCCTTTCGAAATTTTATTTGAGATATTCAAATCAATCGTAAATTAATTAATTTTTTATTCTACATAAAAGTATGTATTAAAAATAAAATAGAATAATATGTGTATTATTTCTTTATATATATCAAAAAAAAAAATATTTTTTTTGTTAGAAAAAAAAATAATATATAAAAAAGGGGGTGAAAAAGAATGAAGGGGTATATGGTCGTATTGATCGCAACAAACTTACAACTAAACTCAATGTGGCCACGCGATTTTTCATGACTCGTCGTCATGACCACCACCTGGTCGATGTCAGAGATCATATCTCGTATATTAAATTTATTTATATTAAAATATTCATAATTAATTATTAATTTACTGTTTTTTTCAAAAATTAATTACGAAATTGTTTGAAAATTTATTTTATAATGTTTAAATAGCCTTATTTAAAAAAGCTTAAAGAGTCTGATGGATTAAAATGCCAGAGGGAAGTTTTAATGTGAATTTGTGATGGTTTAAAAAATTTTAGGGGGGTGAAAGAGAATAGGAGAAGTTTTAGTTGCATTGGGGTGGGTTATGCGTATAGAGGGTAGATGATAGCAGCTTGGGTACTCATCGCGAGGGACAACAATAGGATTTCCAGGGCTGCATTGTCGAGGTCCTAATAGTATATTATACTGTAAATGTATATGTGTGTACTTGTATTTTATCATAGATGTATGTGGCTGTGTTGGATCGATAAGCCAGCTTGAATTATCCCGCGAATACAAGTTGAAAGATCTGATGCCGCGATTGTCGGGCGTAATATTATTTTACATGCAAATAAATATTATATTTTTTGCTCTTTATTTTATTTTTTTTTATGTCACAGCTACTATATATATTTATAAACATTAATCCATTTATACAATACAAATTTACTAAAGTTGAATAAACATAAATACATAAGGCTTCTTGTGACGAAAAAAACAATTTGATAATAAAAATTTGTTTAACTAGATAATATATATACATATTTTTTTTTTTGTAGATAAAATATTATAACGTTTATCAAATTTTTAATGGCAATAAAATAATAAACGTGTTGGATTTAAGTTAAAAAAAAATATTAGATCAAAAAATAGATCAAAAATAAAAGATCGGAAATCTGTCGTTTTTTTAATTTTTTTTTTAAAGGATGTATAAAAAATACAGTGTAACAAATGAGAACGTGAGGTAGCACACGTTTTAAGTTGAAATATAGAAAAAAAAAAAAAAATTGACTAGCGTGCAACGACCGGTGTTACCTAAGGCCTCGAGGGTGAAAAGGTGTCTCGACAGCTGATGCAAGGATGTCGTCATCTGCTAACAAAAATTAATAGAAAATAGAATAAATCAACTGAAAAAATAGAAAAAAACATTAATAATAGATTGAAAAATAAATTAATAAATTTTTCATCAATAAAATAAAGCATTTTTTAATTATTTATATTATTTAATTTAAACAAAAAAAAAATTATTTAGGATAAAAAAAAATTGCATTTTATACGTCAGTGGCTCGTGCGAGTTGATGATGTATGTGACAGCTGTGTATATTCACGGCAAGGACATGTCCCTCTATTTAGATGGGGTAAAAGGGAGAAAATATATATATAAAAACCACCCTAGTCAGACTCTCGATATTTTCCCCTATACCTTTAATAATTTTAGCTTGAAAATTAAACCCCCCTGCGCCTTCTTTCATTCTTGCAATATAAGCACACGCACCTCATCCAACTTGACATGCATATATATGCATTTTATTTTGTTATATGTCTGTCTGTGTGTCTATGTGTATTTTTTGGGAAATTATATAAACGCACCAAGGGTGGCAAATCCCATGACTCCGTTATATTACCATGGGAGCCTTTTAAATGACTACCCTGCAACGAGGTTCACCGCCCCTTTAAATAATTTTCTATATATATCTATATATTTCCAGGGATTCTCAATATTTATATTAAACAATATAAAAATATTAATAGTTTTATTTATCAATAATTAATCATTTAATTTTATTTAATTTTTAGTTGGAAAATTGATGAAAAAAAAAATACTTTTTACTCAAATTTTATCCTGATATTTTTAATTATTTAATTGATCAATTGATAATTGTTGTTGTTGTTGTTTTTTTTTTTATATATTAATAAACTATAAAATGTATATGTTATTCATTTAAATAAATATATTTTAAAATTATTATTTTTGTATTTTCAAGGACAGTGTAAACTTGGCCGAATAATTTTTTTGGACAGTCACTGACCCGCCCTTTGAACAAGGGTAAATGAACATAGCTTTAGGGGGTGTTATAGGATGAATAAAGAAACACGAGGGGTGGTATTTCTATTGCCTTGGTATATATAGCATCGAACAATTTCCCCTTTGGTAACTTCGATCCATGAAACTCGTCGTCATCATAGTGTATATGGGGTGGTTTTGGCTTGCGCAATAATTTTCAAGCTTCGGCCATGTTTGCAAAAGCTGGTTGATCCGATTGGCTCTTTTATCTCACCAAGCTCTTTTTTAAATATATATATATGTTTAACAATGACGTATACTCACAATGATTTATGTAATAACATAAATAAATATGTTAAACTTGTTCAACAATTGATCAAACATCCAGCGTTTGTTTGTGAATTAAAATATTATGTTGTTTGTTTGATGCAATATTTGATGTAATTTTATTTTGGTCCTTTATTCTTATTTAAATATAGTTTAATTGATTTTTCCCGTTGTAATGTCAGGTGTATGTTTTATTTTTTATAATTTTTTATTCAATGGATTTATATATACACGAGTTCAGAGAGTATAGTCCTCACCGTGACTTTACGCGGAAATAGAATTTATTCTATTATTAGAAGTATTAGAATTAGATGTGTATGTACATAGTTAGTTTTCGTGGCTATACATCAAATGTACTCTGTTAAAGTCAAACTATATATCAGCCATCATACATTCCTTAATTTTGTTTTATTTTTTTTCATTTTATAAATGATATAAAAAATGTATTACTTTGAATATTACAAATCAATATATCTAATGTATGCAATTATATTTTTTTGGTGATTAAAATATATTAATTTTTTTTGTGCTTATTTTTTATTTGTTTTCAGAATTTCATATACGAGTAGTTAGAAAAGGTCAAGTGTTTTAAGAACGAGTGCAATGATGGCAAACGGAATGGATACAGTTGTGCAACAAAATGGGGGTTCAACAGTTGGACAAACATCCCAGGAGGAATCAAAGACGAATCTTATCGTCAATTATCTACCACAAACTATGACCCAAGAAGAAATACGATCACTATTTTCCAGTATTGGTGACGTTGAGAGTTGCAAACTTATACGTGATAAAGTCACTGGTGGGTTTTTAACTTTTTTTTTTTTCATTTTTTTATATATTATTTATTTTATAATCCAATTATCCAAATTAATTATAAAAAATTATAATCAATTTATAAAAGCTTAATTTATATATTTAAAAATAAGAAAAAAATTCAGGTAAATTTTTTTATTCAAGAAATTTAGAAAGTAAAATTGTTTTGATACAAAAAAATAAAAAAAAAAACTGTAAATTTAATTACCTGAATTTTTTTTATTTATTTTTAAAAACAATGTGTAAAAGAAAAAGAAAAAATTGGGAATTTTCGGAGATTAAATTAGTTGGCAAGTAACACCACCTGTCAGATGCAGTTAATAATACTAACACGAGTGTAAACGAGCGAGCTAGACGATTCACATCCTCTTGTGCATAAACTGCAAATTAAATTACATTTTTCACCTTATCTTTCAGTCCTATTACTATCAAATATCCAACTCCAAAAATATTATTTTTATTTACTTTTTTTTTAAACAAAGAAACGTATTTATTTTTATTTTTAAATAGAAAATTTAAATATGACCTTGTAGTAATTATTCTGAGAATTACAACAATAGCTGGATTAAATTTTCTAATTTCCTTTATCTATTTTTGTTTATATTTTTATTTTTTTTCCGGACACACAATTGCTCTTGTAATTATTATTATTTTTCTAGATAAATATTTTCACTATTATTGTTTGTTTCATTAAAGATTATCGGATTAATATTTTTATTTATAATAATTTGATATTATACAGTCGGATATTTAAAAATTATCAAAGTAATCCAGGTGGTTTGCTTAAAATTTTTTTTTGTCATTTTTTTTTTTTTTCTAATTATCACATCACCCCTTTTGCAATATTAGGATAAAATTTTTGTTAAATAAGTAAAACTTAAACAAAAAAAAAAATAAGTTCCTTACATTTTTTATATCTCTGTTTTCCTTTTTTTTTTTTTTCTCAATCAATATAGACGTCACCGCAGCTTTGTCGGTTGCCGGCGATTCGTTATCCCCGGGACAATTTTCTTTTGGTAAGGATAAAAAAAAATTTGTTTTTTTTTTTTTTTTTATTTTTCATTAATTATTTATAATAAACGTTAATCACCGGTTAATTAAAATTTAAAAATTCCATTTCATTCAATGTTTCATTAATTCATTTGCATTTAAATTTAATCACTGAAAAAGTTTAAAATATTAATAATTTTTTTATAATAATATCTGTTGTCACATGAATATACATTTTTTTTTTTGGCACGTTTTAATTTCTCTCTCTTTCTCTATGTATACACATATTTTTATTTTATTTTTATATATATCTATTTTTTTTTACGTTTTTAAAGCTTAAAATTTCATGTCCAATAATATATCCAAGACTTTTGTTTTAATATTTTCAAACGAACTCCGGCATTTCCGCAAAGCTGGGATTTTTAAATTTTTTCCACGTCAAATTATGTGGCATAACGCCCGGAAACGCGTTTATAAAAAATATGAAAAATAATAAATGATTAAATATAGTTTAAAATAATAAAACATTGAACTTTTAAGCACGTGGTTATAATTTTTTAAATAAATAAAAAAAAATATTATAAATATAGATCAAATTTTTATCGTAAAATTATTGTTTTTTTATTTTTCATATTTTTTATTAACAGCTCGTTTTAATTAATCTATAAATTTTGTTATTTAATTTGCTGAAAAGCGCGATATTATTTGAATTCGTCAAGCTCACTCGTTTTATAAATTAATAATAAAAAATAAAATAACAATATGTGATTGTTTAATAGTGTTATAAAAATATTAAAAAAATAAAAAATACAATCATAAATTTCATTATCATTAAATATTGATAATAATAATAAATTCTATAATTACACATATAAAAAAAGAAAAATTGGACAGTTTGATTTATAAATAAATGCTCATGTGTAACGTGAGATGACTCCACTGGTGTTTCAGGACAAAGTCTTGGCTATGGATTTGTCAACTATCATCGACCTGAGGATGCTGAAAAAGCAATCACCACTCTCAATGGTCTTCGATTGCAAAACAAAACGATCAAGGTAAATTTTATATTTTAAAAATATCATTTTTAGCATATAAACAAAAAATATGTTCTATAAAATAATTTGTTTATATTTTTATTTAATAAATTAGGTATCGTATGCAAGACCGAGCAGTGAAGCAATAAAAGGAGCAAATCTCTATGTCAGCGGTTTGCCAAAAAATATGGCACAACAGGATCTTGAAAATCTATTCAGTCCGTACGGTAGAATTATCACTTCACGAATTCTATGTGATAACATCACTGGTAAGTTATTTTCCATTAAACAAAAAAATATACTATATATAGTCAAATAAAACCAAATAAAATACATGAAAAATTCTATTTATATATTTTTCAATTTAAACTTGTGCAAATTGTTTCTATATTGACAACTAGAAATAAATTGAGTTTTAAATTACTTTTATTTGATTTATGAGAAAAACGTTTTTATCTCAAGTCTAAAAATTGAGTCAAAAGGTCAAGGTCAGAACAGTGAATATCAACTGAGACCAAAATCCAATTATAAATAAAAATATAAATTGTCAAATTGATGAAACCCTCGACAGCCAATTAATTTTAACTTTTTCGAATTTGTACTTTTGCTCTATATAATTGTCATACAAAGAATTTTTCGAAGCTCCAAAAGTAAAATAGAATAACGTATTATTTTTTAGTCTACATTTATCGGAAGCCAGAGTTTAGATATTACAGCCTGAAATCACAATCAGAAATTTATAATGGAGTTCAGTGACCCTCCTTCCAAAAATACTAAACGAAAATAATTTTTGAAATATTTTTTTATACTTATCGAAACGGTAGAGAGAAAAAAAAAAAGAAATATAATTGTAAAACAAGTAAAGCATGAAGCTTCCGATATTTTAAAATTAAAAGGATGCGGGTTTCCTATTCTATCGAATTTCCAGCTCATATTTCCATGCCAAAGGAAACGATTCATACAGAAAACATAAAAAAGAAAACAAATAGAATTTTTCATCATGATAATTATCAATCTAACTGATAAAAAATATTAATTATCGCTTTGTAAATTTATTTTAAATATTTGCCTGTTGATTTTAAAAAACAATATATTAAAATTATTTCATTTTTTAATTAATTATTTTATTTACGTATTTTTTTTTTGTTTAATTTGCTATCTCAATTTTTTTTTTATTGCAAAACCACTGCTTTTCTACTCCACCTCTACAAAACTCTAAAAACCCATCGCGTTATTTTTTTGTTTTTATTTATTATATAATTATTTATACTTAGTTGGACGTACACAGTTTAGATATTATTTTTAGTTTAAATAAAAAATATATTGCACGATGTCATGTATAGAGTTATGAAGTTAAAAAAAAAATTAAATTTAAAAAAATAGAAATTTAAAAAAGAATAAACAACATTATTATTATTAAGAAGAAATTATATTTATAATTATAATTTATTTATGTTAAGAGGAATAGAGAGTAAATTAATTTCACCTTTGATTTATAATTATATTAAAATTTTTGTTTGAAATATAAATTCTAATTTTTTGTATTATATAAAATAAATCAGAGGTGATTTTAAATTAATCCTCAATATTGTTTTAACTAATTTTAACGAGCTTATGATTTTTATTATTTTTTTTTTCGTTTCTGTTTAGTACGACAATTTGTGACTGGCGGTGGAGACAATTTACCCGGTACGTAAATCAATATGTTTTTATTTCTTCAATTTATCTTTCAAAAAATTTATCGTCATTTGGGTTCGTTTTAATTTTAATCGCGTTACATACGTTTACACAAAATACACACTACACTTGTTCATTTATTTATTTATCATTTTTTTTTTAGTTTAAAATCAATAAAAACAGTCCTTACAATATCCAATCCTTATTGAGTCATCAATCGAACCCAAAAATTAAATTATTTTTCAATTAGCTATATTAGTTTTTAATTATTGCGCAATTTTAACAACGAAAAATTTACGTTGCGTTTCTTTTTTTATATTGATTTTTCATATGTTTGCTGTATTAATTTATTATTATTTTTTTTTCTTTTTTTTTTTTTTTTTCTTATCTTATATTTTTATATATATTTATTTCTTTTTATTTCATTATTATTAGCAGCAGTTTAATTAATTGCATCTGCTAATCTAAAAAGAAAAAAAAAAAGAAAAAAATAATAAATTATTTTTATCATGAAATTAATAATATGAAAATCGATAATGTAATGAAAAAAAAAAAACGACATCATACATTTCTCGTTGGAGAATGCAATTGCGCAAGCCGAGTCACTCACTCGGTGATCCTCAAAAAAAAATATTTAATTATGTGCTCTCACGTTTATTGATTTAAATTTCAAATCAATTATTATTTTCAGTATTTTAATCAAAAAATAGAGAACTCAAAAATTCTAATTAAAAAAAAAGAAGATTTGATTTAAAATTAATTTATATAGAAAAATATATTTATCAAGTTAGTAAATTATATATTTAATTTCAAATTTATTTCAAAGTCTATTTAAATTATCAAAACTTTTTTAAATATCAATAAATAATTTTTGCCAAGTTTGTATTTTTAATTGAATTAAATTTTCATTTGTCAAATTAAATTTTCTGTTTAAAAATAGACGAATTTATGCACATAAAAAAATTTAAAAAAATATATCCATTCCTCCCCGAGAACTGCTGCCCCAAACGAAAAATAGCTTTCAAGTTGGTAAATCTGAAAACGAGGAAAAATCACCTATAGTTGAAGGACATCTCACATAAGAGTCATACATACTGAAAGCAATTCAATTCAATTAGAATAATAATAATAAATAAAATATATAAAAAGAAGGAAACCAGTGGGATTATATGAAACCATAAAATTTAAAAGTAACGAGAAGCCCATGAATTTGGGCTTTATTTTTTTTAGTTTACATTTTTTGCTTTCATTGTACCTCTTTTTGATGACCATCAGTTGAAAATGGACATATGTAAATAGATATAAACTATTCTGTTGGTTGAATTTACAATGAAATATATTGCATTTTGATATTTAAAAAAAAATATCATCAAACTGAATAATTCAATATTCAGTTTATTTTAATTCATCATCCAACAGGATCGTCTCACTAGGGCGTCAGATTAAGCAACAATTGAAAGTCGTTTGGGTTTATCTTGCTGATGAATGATATCAAAAAATAATTTACAATTAATTAAATTAATTGACAAAAAAAAACAAAAATATTAATATCAATTTTAATTGAAGAAAAAAAAGTTCATAAAATTAAGTATCATTATAGTTAAAAAAAAAAAAAAAACAAAAAGCAAGATACGTGGCAGTTCTTTGAACCTATCCTAAGGATAAAAAAAATCCTGTTCAATAAAAAAAATCCTCGCTTAGCCCTTATCTTAAATATGTCCATCTCGATTGTTTTCCGCGGGATGAACTTGGCAGGACTGTCAAAAGGTGTTGGATTCATTCGATTCGATCAACGCGTTGAGGCCGAACGAGCAATCCAGGAACTCAATGGAACCATACCAAAGGGATCATCAGAGCCAATAACAGTTAAATTTGCAAATAATCCAAGTAACAACAACAAAGCGATACCACCAATTGCAGCATATTTGGCACCACAAGCAAGTCGTCGATTTGGCGGTCCAATTCATCATCCAACTGGCCGCTTCAGGTACATTCCACTGTCGCCACTATCCAGGTACCTACTCGCCTCTACTCGCTCTACCCAAGAAAAAAAAAATTTTCAAATTATTTAACAATTCGATATATATATATTTGATGATGAAATAGCTATTTCCAATAGTTGACTTTTTTTTATATTTTATTTTCATTTATTATTGCTCAAATCATTTGTTAATAATTCATAAAAATTAAGCTCATTTTTTAACACTTGAAAACGAGTTCACTATACTAATTTCACATGACCTCATTATTTTATTTTTTTTCTTTTTGCTTGAAAGCTCTTTTCATCGATCCAGAAAAACTTGTTTTTTTTTTTTTTCATTTTTTCTAAAGACCCTAAGAGAACTGAGGCAATTTTTCTCTTTATTTATACAGGTATTTGTCGTAATATATATTTTTTTTTCCTCCTTTGAAAACACGCAAACATAGTGAACTAGTTTTTCAAGCTGAGAAATTTAAAAGAATAAAAAATGAGTTATTAAAATTTTTTAAATTGGATATTTTTGCGTATGAGCGATTATCCAAAATTTTACACGCTTGATTTTTATATATATTTTATATATTTTATACACTGCACAAATTAATGACAAGATGAAACATCACTCCAAGTGATTTAATATCTTTTAATTAATTTAAAAAATTAAATATTAAATTAACAAATTAAATAGTTGATCAATTTAGTGCTAAAATTATTTTCTGCGCAATTTTTTTTTTTTCTTTCCTTAATCCTTTTTTCCTTCATATACATTTATCCGCTTGTTTGTTAATCCTTCTATATGCGAGTATGAGTACTTATATATTTAAACAAAAAAAAAAATTATATTTAAAATTCAAAAAACAATGAGGCACACCGTAGTCGAAAAGAAATGTTATGTTCACCTTTTCTTTCCTTTTCGGCCCGGCTTTCAATCATATGATTTATTTTCTTATGTTGTTCTTTTTTTCTTTTTTGTTTTAGCACTGGCAAGGCCATGCTTGCCATTAACAAAGGCTTACAGAGGTCAGTATTTTTTTTCGTTACTATTTTTTCATAAAATTTTTTTTCATTGGCTTCATTTTTACAAAAAAAAAAAAAAAATTGTTTTCTCATTATTTTTTAATTTTTTTTATAACTCTGGTGTGATCTCACTTACTGAACTCTTTGTTATGGCTTCTTTTGCTTCCCGTTTTTTAAATTTATTATTATATCGTTTATTTATTTATTTATAAATTTAATTTTTAGATTAATTTTTTTATTATTTTATTTTGTAGTTGCTCATTTCCCTTTCCCATTTTAATAAATTTAAGTACTTGATAATGTATACATTTAAAAAAATAGTAAAAATTATTATTATCAATAATATTAGTTTGTTGCTTTGATAATGCGCAGCTCGTATCATTTTTAATATTAATTTTTTAATTTTTTTAAATTATAATAAGCTAAATAAAACACAACACGATACATTTATTTACCACCAAATCATAGTGTCGAATTTTTTTTGATAAATGAATAATTCGAATAATAATTGATTTATCAAATATTAATTAAACAAAAGGCAGTATTATAATAATTTTATTTATTTTATTAAATAATACAATGTATATTGATAAATTATGTGCCTTTTTTTAACGCGGCTTGTGACGTCAAGTAGGTATGTACCAAAAACAGAGAGAATTAAAAATTTCAAAGAAAAAAATAGATTACTTTTGTCACTTGACCGACGTTTTATTTGATGATAAATTTAATTAGATTATTATTTTTTATTTTACAATTTTTAGAATGTTATTTGAATGTTATTTAGAATGTTATTTTCAATTTTATCCATATAAAAGTTGATTAAATACGATAAAACCCGACTACATTTTCAAGCGAAAATTTGGACGGTTTTATTAGGAGCGCATAACGAGTGAGTAGTAATTCAAATT